>BMAO01019714.1:0-80514 GCA_019973975.1 Trichonephila clavata | reverse complement strand
GAATTATCAGTTGAAAAATATTTAAAGAACTGACAGTTGTTATAAATCTTGAGAATTACTTAAAATTTAAAATTGAAAAGTTATTTATCAAATACTTTTTTCAAAAGTAAAGAACCTTCAATGAATATATAATTTTTCTATATTTTATCCCCTTCTATTATATTTGCGACATCTTTTTTTTCTTTTTTTTTTAAAAAAAATGGGGATATGGGGATTTTTTTTGTGGCTTTTAGATTTGCTTAGTACTTTCAAGAAAAATATGCTAAAATTAAGAAGAGTAAAATAAATTGTTATTAATAAAATGGGAAGAATTGGGTAACAATTGGCCAAAAACAACATAAACGGAGCCCATTCTGTACCAAAAGTTTACAGAGAAATTTTAAATTTTTCAATTTTGATTTGCTAATATGTTATTTAATTTTGAAATGACCTTCAGGATAAGAAGTATTTTAATTTTTACAAAAACTAGAGCCTTTTATCTTAGTTATTACAGGAAACTTCTTAAAATGACCGCCATTCCATTCACATAAGGGACTGAAAATTATGTAATAAAACAGTAATTGATAAATCTGAAGGTTAAAACATTTTTAGTATTATACGGAATATACACGAAATTATTTTCAAAAAATTTTCAGCAATCGGCATCCCCGTTTGAACATTTCCAAAAAGCACTTTTGGAGTAAAACGCATTTTAAAGTATAACATCTTGTTTAAAGTAATGGCATCTCATTTTACAAAACCCTTGTAGTTTTTGTTCTAGTGAATTGAAAATAATAAACTTGGTATTTTTATAAAGCTAATAAGAAATCCTATGAAATAAAATGATAAAGGTAGATTGACGAATTTTGGCAAAGTGCAAAGTTTTAGGGCAGTTGGATACCTTAAAAAGGTTTTTACATCCTGTGGAGCTTCAAGCACTTTATCCATTAAGTTACCACGCCTACGACATTTCTTGAGTTGTGAAAATCCATGGTAGAAAAGTATTCATGGTTAAGAACGCGTGGCCTGGGTTTTCGAGTCCTGATGCCGCTTAAGACAAGCCGTGTACAAGATCTGCTGCAGTTAATTCTAACATGGTTCTTCGTTAGTATGGTTTGGATGTTATGAAAGGGGAGTACCGGCTCAGGTATCGGGCTTGTCACATGATTGCCTTTCATAATTAAGAGATCCATCTACTACAGCTGTCGTGTTTCTTTTCATGAGCCGCTAATGAACACACACTCGCTCAAGATATGTTCTGCTAACTGTGATTCTCTTTTATTTTACTTTCTTATTTAGTAAACACATACTTATTAAAAAGATTTGTTTTATATATCAGTTTTAAAATAAATTATATGTGTTAAACGTTATGAATTTTTTAATACTGACAAATTACTCAGACTTTATTTTATTGTGAAATCAATTAATGGGAGATTTTGACATTCATATGGAATATATACATATTACATTATTTTATATTATACGAATTATACTCTATATTTTGTTTTTCCTCAAAACAAACCGTAAGTAATTATTTTTTAGAAACACCATCCCTTAGTATAAAAATCTAAGACACTTATATATATAGCTCAGATACTTTGTAACTCAGATAATTCTAAGAATATGAGATAACAATGAAAGTATAAATACAATTTTTCACTTACTATAATATCCTTGTAAATACATTTAAAATAAGTGATCTTAATGTTATGTAAATTCAAGTATTGTTTTGATCATTTTTCTCAGAGATTTAATTGCTTACAGTCCCTAACGCGAGCTGACAGTTACTATAAAATGATATTTCTTCTTCAATAGAAATGAAAAATTGGTACCAAGAATGATTTTTTTTTTAAAATAAATCATAATTCGAAGACATCAATGTTGATTGTTTGTATTCATGAAATTTTGCTTGATTTCAATGCAAAATCTAGAACTACTTTTACTTTATTAATCCTCCAACTGCTGAAAGGAAATTTAAAACTCGGTCAACGGACAGAAATAACCCAGACATAAAGCGATCGATGAAAAAAATGCAATGGAATACAATATACTTGCATTGACATATTGGAAGAAAAATTTGTTATAAAATTCCACTTTTATTTAATTGTAATGTTTTCATTACACCAAAGACAAACAGTTTTAAACTTGTTATTTAGTCGTGCCTGTGTATTATGAGCAATTTTTCATTCTGGTTGCTTAACTTCCGAAAAGATTATATAACCTGATGGCTTTTCTTGGTAATTATATGCTCGATGAAAAATTATATCATTACGTTAATAGATTTTAAGGGAAATATATCAAAAAGCACTGGTCAAAAACTTTGACTCGACATCTGAATCAGAAAATGGTAAATGACTGGACATTTTTTACGAAGCCATTACGAAATATTTCTTAGCATTTAGGGAATTAAATTTCTTTCATTTGATCTATTTTTCAGTCTTAATTTTTTTCAAGGTTTTGAAAGTTGAATAATGCATTTTTTTCTCAATCCGTGGGCTAGCAATTTTCATTTCACATCATTTTACTTTAAAAAAAAACAATATAATCCCTTCTGCAATGAAAAACAAAATTGCTTTCCATTCCACAACTTTTTGTCCAAGTTAGAGATATTAACGTCACACTATAAAGCTACAAGAGGTCTATTGAGACGAACTTCGTAATTTTGAACCATGGTGAAGTGATGAGGATGAAACATGTGCTTGCACCCCGTCTCTTAACTTCCACATCACAGCAATAGGAGGAAGTTCAAGCCACGACACATTAAACGTATATCCGCCTCTGTACATGGTGGGTTCACAGAAGTACAAGGCTCGAACTCATCAGACTCCAACCACTAGGATATCACGGCCACATTTTTTGCTCAAAAATATATCAAGTATGTCCTTCTATTAGAATTAGAAATAATGATAATAGAACAAACAAAAGCTTTTTCTGACAATTCTGTAGCCCATCATCTTTAATCCTTATGTGCTTTAGCGGTAATCCCTGAATGTGAAACACTTACTTTAATTTGTGTTTTATTTCTACAAAAGAAAGAAGACAAGTAAACTATTTCAGTATCAAACTTGATAGCGAAATTAAAATTAATATTCATAAGAAACAGTCTTACATAATGATTAAATTTCTTAAGATTTAGAGCATCCTTGCAAAAAAAAAGAAGGGAGGGGGAGAAGAAAGAAAGAAAAATAAACAAAAAGAGAGGGGCGAGGAGAAAGAAAGGGGAAAAAAACGAAAAGAGAGGGGGGAAAAGAAAACAATAAAAAGAAAATTACCCAAGCATGCTTCTCGTCCTCTTTTAGAAAAAAGAAAATTCTATTTTTTTTTTCCTTCAAGAAAATAGAAACAAATAAGATCGTCTATCATTGTTTTTTAAGGGGATAAAAATTAATTTCCCATCAAATTTCTTTCAATTATGTAGTTACAAGTTTAACATCATACAGAACAAAGTCTGTCCCGTTGATTAATTTGCACACAATCGAATTATTGTTTTACTGTGACTGATTGATCCAATGATAAAATATGAAACAAAACATTAACAAATCAAGTATACTCTATTTAAGTTAGTATCATGGTACTTGTTACAGACATTTTTCTGCATTTTGTGGTGCAATAACAATTTTGTGAAGGTTTTACTTGAGCTAATCAGATTCGAAGGATTTATAATTGAAATAAAACAAAATTTAAAAAGAAATTTATTTTCTTAATACTTTCAAAATTATTAAAAAGTTAAGAAAAATATTACTAAAGTACCTTATAATTTGCAAAAGAGCACTCAAATGTCTGTATGTTTTATATTATATATATATATATATATATATATATTTACTTCAGAAATAAATAAAAAAATTGGCAGTTATAGAGACTGAAGAAGAAGTGAAAACATAGAACTTTTAGTATTAAAAATTTGAAATTTCATAATGTTTGAATTAAAATTATCAGCATCAATCTGGTTTTCACATCTATTGACACTCCGAGCAACAACTAAATGCATGTTTATTTGGTTTTTTATTATTCAAATAGGCTACGGGCTGTAAGGGGATCATGCCAAAATATAAATACAATTCAATTGAAATAACAATTAATATACAATCATATTAATTATGGATAGTATTCGCATTTAGTTAAATTTCAATGTACTTGATTTTTAACATTATTTTTATTGTTTGCATCACTGTCATCATTAATTTCAACAATACTTGGATTTTTTACACTTTCAATTATTTCATTTTGTTCTAAAAAAGATACAATAGGCTTGTGGTAACTAAAGTAAGAAAGGGAAATGTTTGATTCAAATTTATCTAAGTATCGCGTAAAAACCGCTATGATCATCGTTTCATACTTTGTAGTACTGAATTTTCGATCATGGGACATATTTAAATTAAGTGTTTCATTTAGAAATTCAATTAGTGGTGGATTTATATCATCTGCAAAGTTAATATTGAAGTCTCCACTTAAAATAATCGGTACATTATGATATTTTTCGCCAAATCTTTTTCGAGTATTTCAGAACCTTCTTTTGTATAAAACATCAAATTTTTGAATAAAAATTGTTGTGTTTGTTTCATAGATTTTATAGGTGAAATATAAACGGCAACCACACATTAATATGTATTTCCCATTCTCGGAATCGCAACGAGCAATGCACAGTATATACACATTGAACTTTTACCTAAATCTAATGAATTTCACTTATAAGATATACACATCACTATACATCAGCTGTATAGCTACAGATATACTGCTATAAGCATCTCGGTGACGCGAACGCACAAGATTTCACCCATTCAAAAAGTGTCTTAGGGCGAACAGCACACTGCGCGTGCGGCAGTCAGAACATGTCGGTGACGCGAACCCATAAGATTTTCCCCTATTAAAAAGTGCCCAACGCCGCTAAAGAAGTTTTCACTTCAAAAATATTTTCTTCTTTTTAAAATATTTTCTTACCTATTTTACGACGTTTGATAGAGTCACAGTATAGTTTAGACTTGAATAATCTCTAAAAAAATATTATATTTTTAATTTAAAATACATGAATTTATCTACGCCAGTGTTTCTCAAACTTTCAATGTTTGCGACCCATATTTTAATTACAATTTACATGGTGCCTCCTTCTGTACAATAACAATGCATTGAATGCAATAATAATGCACTATGACACTGATGCTACAATACAACTTTAATTATAAACCATACAGTAAGTATTAAATTGTGTGTATAGTTTTGTAAATGACATGCCCATGGAAGTCACTAGTAATTATTAAACCTGTTATTAAATGTGTGTTGATAAATTAATTATCAAATGCATTTTGCAGTACTGATACATTTATAAAAGTGTAAATGTGTCCGAATGTATTTTGTTTTGTTTCTTCAGTAAATTAATAATGTCTTTAAATGTTTCATTTTCGACTTTTCAATATGCCGGCACCCCCCAAGTAGGGTTATCACATCCTCTTTAGGGGGGTGTGCCCCACAGCTTGAGAAACGCTGTGGTATGGTAAGGCGTTAGAAAACCTTTTGAATTTCCAAATTGCTTTCCCTTCCTCTTAGAATTGCCAGTGATTCTTGTAGGCGGTGAAAAGTTTATAACTCCTCCTATTTTCGTTAGAAATTTCCCAATCAAATGTGAGAGCAACTTCTTATTTCATTTTCTTTTACAAAGAATAATTTTGTATAAATTTATTCACTTTCAAATTTGAAATACAAATTAATTAATCATAATTGTACTATATATTTGAGTGCTAGACATATTTATATGAGGGAAGAAAAGTAAAATGATTTTTTTAAACAGATATTGAAGATCAATTTTTATGCTTGAATAATAAGGCATATTACCGAAGGTTTAATTAATAATATAATGCAATAAAAAAGGGCACAAGTTCGATATACGGACTTTTTTTTGGCAGTTTTTTTTGGCGCCCTTTTCGGGCGATTCTGCGCCAGATTCTGTCTACCCTGATTCCCCCTGTTTTCCGGTCCGGGTCGGGTTCCACGGGGTTTTTCGTTTTATGGCGAATTTTCCAATCAGAGCAGTAATGTTTTTTTTAAGGGGGGGGGGGGCTATAGAATTCTCTCTCAGACTTTTTCAACTTGGATTTTCAACTGTTCAGACATAGATATTTCTGGACAAGAATTCACTGCCTTATTTCCTATTATTTCTTAATATTTATAAAGAATATTTATTTAATATTAATTAATTAATCACAATTATTTAATATTTATTAATAATGTATCATATTTATTTAATATTAAAATTAATAATTTTTATTTTTTATTTAATATTAAAATTTATAATTATATTAAAATTATTTATAAAAAATAGTTATTTAATATTTATTAAAGTTTATTTTTAATTATTGATTAGGTTGAATATTCTTTCATTATTAGGTTGTATTTCAATTATTTTATTATTATTACCTTATTTCTTATTCATATTACTTATTAATATTTCTTTTTAATTACTGAACAATTATTTAATTATTTCTTAGGTTGACTTAATTCTGTCATTATTAGGAAATATATTCTTTTATTATTAACATTCATTTTTACGTATTGATAAATTATTTCAGTTATAGATTAGGCTGACTATCAATTTTTACATTATTATTATTAATTTACAAAGAGATTAATTTAAATTTTAAAAACCTTGTTATTTTATATACCTTTAAATATTGTAACCTGTTCCCTCTAACCATGAGACTATTTGCAGTGTTTATCCCAAGAATAAGAAAGTTCTGTCAGAAACAGTTCCTGTTTTATTTTCTAGCAAAAAGGCCACATTTGGGGAGAAAAAGGGAGTATTTAATCTCGATTCTATTTATGAAATATGTAGGAATAAGAAACCATTTTTAGATTTTGCAAGAAAAACTCATCTGATTAAATTAGAATTATTTTACTGCAATTGTAATGTTCTGATGAAGTTTGGGAAGAAAAATTCTATTTTAGATGGTTAATCATATATTTGCAGAAATTCCAGGAATAACAAGAAATGTGTGGTTCAACTAAATCCATACATCATGGATTGTAGTTCAACTAAAACGATACATCTTGGCTTGTGGTTCAGTTGCAGCAAACTAAAATTAAAGGATATTTTTCGTCTCACTTATCATTTGATCATGGGAACCAGAACAAAACAGACCAAAGCTTATTTCTATTTATCTTCTGATACAGTTGCAGATTGGGGGCAATTTGTCATTGAAGTTATTCTATATTATGCAGAAGTCGACAAATCGAATTCAGAGGGGAAGCAGTACACAGCATATATTGTGAGATTCTAGTCAACATTTTAAAGGAATGGATAGAGCCTGGAATTATGATTTTTCCAACAAATCGAAGGCATTTAAAAATTTAGGACAAGAAGGTTTGATCATTTGACGTTAAATCATAGCCTTCATTTTGTAAATCCTGTAACGAATTGCCACAGCAATACCATAGAGGGCACTTGGAAGCATGTTACAGATTCACTCCCTACCTGCAATAGAAAAATAGATTTAAAATTTCATTTGATGCTGTATATAAGTTTAGAAAATGAAGCAAACAGCAGGGAGTGGATTGTTTCAATAAGTTTTTAAAAATTGTTAGGGACATCAACTGGGCTGAAGTCAAATTCTTTAAAAGGGGAATTTAATCAAGATTTTTATCACAATCTATCTTGCTGACAAGTGATGACTTTGGCCACTTTATGACAATTTTTTATACATAAAGTGCTGCAAGGTAAGTTAATGATATTTATATTTATTTTATTCAATGTAAGCAAGAAAGATTCTCCTTATATTTAATTTATGAGTTTAATTTTATTGTTAATTTGCTTTAATATGTTAAATTATAATGTTTCTCTTCTAGGCTTAATGGTGATAAATAGAACAATTTGTTCATTACTATTCTGAATCACTTAAAAAAATAGATTTTTATTCTTAAATTCAATGCAGTATTGCTAAAATAATCATTAACTATTTACATTTAGTTCTATAAAAATGTGTCCTTTCACTACTTTTTTAGTTTAATATTATGTAGGAAAAAAATTTTACATGATTCATTTTTATGCTTCTACTAAAGTTAGAAAGAATCCCCCACCATTAACTTTCGTACAGAGGTGGCGTGGGGGGGGGGGGAGGTAAACTTAGACGGAAGACAGGAACTTTGCAAAACTGTTCAGTCAGGAGGAAGGGAGAGGGCGGGGGGAAGTGTCGCGGTGTTTACTGGCGGCTAAGAGGGAAGGAAGGAGGGGGGAATGCAACCCTGTGCCTTCCTTGGCGACTGTTGTCGCCGGAAAACAAATTTGGCGATTTTTGAAAAAAGTCCGTATATCGAACTTGTACCCATTTTTCTTTTGTAGTTACATTTATGTAAAGCAACAGTTATCGAAATCATTTTATAGTACATATTATATTATTTAATTTTTTTAAAAATTATTTTCTGTTAATTAATTTGTTATTTTTTTTAAACAAAATTCATCCTTTATTACATGTACTTCTTTAACAATGGAATGGTAGAAGAAGTAAAATAATTTTACGAAGCTAAAAATGTGTGTGCACCATTGGGACATTCTTGTTAATACATGAGTCAAGTACTACACAAGTAACTGAGGCAGAAAGGAAATATCAACTATAAAATACAAAATTTAAAACCTTACCATGAAGATTAGAGAGTTAAATACCTTAAGAAAAAAATTGTATTAAGCTTAAAAATTATAAATTTGATAATTTGAAATAGTTTAAAATCTATATTTCAACCGAAGAATAATGATGAAGGTGGAAACAAAAAAGTGCTCACCTTTAAAATATTTTTTTTTATTAAAACATGAATATATCATTCAATATTTCAAAAAATATGTATTATTTACTTAATATAAAATATAATTTTACTTTAAAACAAATTGATGATAAAATTTGCTAAGTAAATATATTTTTTTAACCCCACCCTTTGTATGTTTCGACTCCTCCGATATTAACAGTAGAAAAATTCAACAAAGCAAAAGTAGAACAATGTAGAAGTTTTTCACGTCCTAAAGTGGGTAAAACAATCTTCAGTGATGGCCAAGCATCGGAACTGTAAGGACGTACGATTACGCTCCGATCCCTTTTTGTTCTGTTCTAAATGTTATTTCTCTAGTTATGTATTTAAACGTTTGAGTTTTGCCTATAAAAAACGTGTTTGAATTAACTAGTGGACTCAGCTAAGGACCCCTTTACCGCGTGTCCCTTTATTACGTTGGGTCACCCCTTATATTTATATACAATTGGAGAAAAAAAATAGTGAATATATTAATATACATTCCAAAGACAAGCTTATTTGAAAAAAATGTGATAAGGACAATGCTATTCTCGGATTTTATTACCATGAATGTTTAAACAGACTGTTTGTTATTAATTTTTCCATCAAAAAAGTATTTTAAAACACTTATTTTTACTTTGAATAAGTTTATCTTAAAACTCTACATTTAAAGAGTACTAAATTAAGAACTTTTTGAGGACGGCTGGCCGATCTAGCGACCAGAAGGAAGATACCCTTAAAAAACGGCGCTGGCGATCTATAGGCCACGCACTGCTTTCCTCTCTAAACAGCCTTCAAATCAGCATGGGTCCTATTACAGTCCTGAAACATCAATGGCTTGACTGGTTTCTTTTGTATTCAGAAGGGAGGGGATTAGAGTACCCTCTTTGACCCTTATCTAGATATCTCTCTTTTTTCCCTTATGCTCAAGTTCTTACTAGCGGTGAGCGCATAGTTATTTTTGTAAGTGATTTTGTTATCTCGATTACTTAATCATTTCATTTAAAATTAATTTCATTTTAAATTAATTTGATTTCTTTTTTTAAAAAATGAATAAATGTAAAAGTGGACTTTCCACTGAAGAGATTCAGAAAGTTTTAGCTGATTTAGAAGACGATTCCAGTTTATGTATTTTTTTAAAATTTGTATTTTATCCAAGAACAGTATTTTAATTCTTGTTTTGTTTTAGTATATCTGAAATGTGTCACTGAATTTTTGAAAATAATTTGTACATTTTGTATATTTCCTTATATATATTTTGTGTTAAGAAAACTAATGAAATGAATAACAACTTTCTTCTATAAATTTGAATAGTTCGTAATAAAAAATAATTAAATCATTATACGTTAATAATTATACGTTATATACGTCATTATACGTTATAATAATTAAATCATTATCATCAACGTTAATTAAAATCGTTATATTACATTACATATTTCCGAAATATGTTCCATTTTGCTTCAGCTAGGTGTTATTTATTATTTTGATTTGTTTACAACCCGTACGCATAAAAACTATACAAAAATCTGTAAAATAATTTTACTATTACACCATTTATCTTTTTTAACTAATTTTGCTTATAATACATATCTTTATCGCCTTTTTGTAATAAATAAATAATTCTGTAACCTCAATTTTTATTGTATAAAATTTTTTAACCTAGAATAAAATTTATTTTGTCATTAATTGTATAATATTTCATATTTTAACATGTTGAACTTAAACAATATTTAATTATTTGGAAATAAATTTTTAATTTCTAATATGTCTTCCTCTTTACTTTATTATGCAAATAATTATATACATTAGTATTATTAAGAAATATACGTTAATAAAAAAAGTTTATTTTCAAAGTTTATTCAAAAAAGTGCTAGAACTTTTACTGGTTATTTTTTTAAATGATTTTTACTTTATTTTTTTCATACTAAAGAATATAATTACATATTTTCATAATGTATGTTTTTCTTACTAATACACTAATAGCTATGCATCTGTCAGATTTAAAAATACTTCAGTTCTACATTTTTATTAATTTTCATACCTGTAAAATTACTTAAAAATATATTTGTGGAGAATTTAAAGAAATTTTTGCATTCAGTTTTTGATGAAAATTTGTGCATAATTACACAATGTATCGCTGTACAGAAACGCATTTTTACTGTTGTCTTACGTTATACTTAATAAAAAAAATTTTAAAAAAAATTATATCGAAACAAAAAAAAACCTTTTTTAATCGTGTATAAACAACAAAATGAAAATATTTGTAACAAAAAAAAATCACCGAAATATTTGTGATACATTTTTAAAACTATCCATTTTAGTCCTTCGAATTTATTTATAAAATGCAGAGATCAACTTCGACATTTTTTATTATGACAATTGATTATAAAAGTTTAGTATTTGAAGCAAAGACTATTAATTCCGATATTTTTTCTTTCAATTTTGTAGGCGACGAATATTACAAGTTCTTCAGAATAAGAAAAATATCATGATTTATACAAAAACCTTAGAAGCAAGAATGACATTTTTGCTTTTGTTATATATTATACTTTGGAAGTTCAATAGTGTCAAATTTCCTGATTTTTCAAAATTTCAAGAATTTTTTTTTTAAAATAAATAATAGTAAATTTCTTTTATAATAATAATAACGAAAAATTTTGCAAAATGCTCTAAAATCGATCTGAAAGTAAATATATTTAGAACGTAGTATAACAAAATAGGTATATTGAAATTTTAAAAAAATGTGTTCGTTATGTTTTTTCTCCGCGCACACGCTTATTGATTCGTGAGTTACTTTTTATGTGGGATAGAACAAAGAAAGGAGAATGTGATATTTGAAGCTAAAGTCTTCCTTCGTTTTGAAGAAGGTCAAAGAAAGTAAATTGTTGTCAGTTATCTGTAACCCGACTGAAGAGAGTGCGTTGAGAAGGAAAGGTTTTTGTAATTATTTTGAATGTTGATCGAAAGAGTTGGTTTCGTAGGAATGTATCCTCTTATCTTATGCACAAAATCACACGCAAAAATAAGTTCACTATCGCACAAAAATCAAAGCAATAATCTTAGAATTTAAGTAATATTATGCAATTCTATTGATATTTTAAATAAAAAGTAAGGGTTATACACAAAGGCTAAGAATATAACTTTTTTGTACGAAAGGTGAAAACAATTTTGATGCCCCAGTATGTTGCCATTACTCGCAAAAGAAACAATTAAGTACAAATAAAAATAATATATGTCTTTCATATAAACAAGTTTATCGAGATACATGAAGCTCCTCAGCAACTTAAAAATATTTGTTGTCATAATATTTGTCTTTGATATTAGCTTATTGTTAGCGTTTTACTATCAAGCATTCTAAAAATTCAAAGCGTTTCCTCTTTTTTACTAATTAAAACATTTGTTACTGTTGGAAAAAATATAAATTTATTCTTAGAAACATGCAGGTAAATTGATTAATTATTAATATTTCCTTTACAAGTAACGTAATGGACAAAGAAATGAGACGGACCTCGTAATTTAAATGACTATCAAGTAACGAGAACAATAGCCGAGCTAGAGCCGCCACTTCTAATTTCCACATCACGGCAATGTAAGGATTTTCATTTAATGCAAAGCAACTCTACTACACGATGGAAACCCCTAATCATGATAATTTTTTAATAAAAACACGAGAAGACTATAATGTGGCCTTATTTAACAAGTGGCAACATTTATAGCCTTAGGATGTTCACATTTTATAGCATAACGCGAAACACCTACCTGCTATTCATTTTATTTATTTGCCACAGTAAATGTTTTATCATAACTTTCAGCATATATAGGAAGAATTAGATAAAAAAAATAAAATTTTAGTATTTGAAAAAGGCTTGTTATATATAAAATAAAATTTAGACCTAGTCTTAGGATTCATTGAGTAATATGAATTCTATTGTATCATAATATAATGGATTATGGAACAAAAAAATGACAATTATACATCAAATCTATCATTCCTTTATAAAAGATATGTAAGAACAATCTTAAGATTTTACTGGCATATTCTAAAAGAGAAAACCAATTATTAATTGAGTAACAATGAAGTTTCCAAAAAAGCATTGTTGATTTATGACGATATGTTTATTATCGTACAGATACTGTGGAAACTTATAAGAGCTTTTGATCTTACTTCATTATTGATTTGAGAAAGTCTGAATTTTACATTATAACATAAAGAGACAGGTTAAACAATTTTGCTTTTTATTTTATTTGGTATTATTGACTATAATTATGTACAATTTATGAGATGAATGATATTATTTACTTCTTATTTCTAATGTGATTATTTTAGGTTTTAACTCCAGGTGTGTACAAAATTCCTGCATTTAAAAGAACTAAAATTAAACTTAAAAAATTGTATATCTATTTTAATGAATTTACGGAAAATCAAAATATAAATAAATTTTACATGATCAAAATCAATTAAATTTGGTTTAGTTTATTGTACCTTTGTCTACAATGAAATAAGCGTTTAATTTTTTTATGCAATGATTTATATTATCATCACTATTTTGTGCTGTTTCTCTCAATGCTTTTAATAATATTAAAGTGGAAATCTCTAATGGAAAACAGCTTAAATTGTTAGGAAATAATTTCTTTTCTTTAAAAATAAAATAAATAAATTGTTTGAATTTTCTTGAATTGAAATCATACGTAATTACTACATTGGATTCTCCAAAAAAACATGCTTCCTTAAGAAAGGGAGACTCTTTGTATTTCGGGACTTTCTAAGCCGCGAACTTTCCCTTGGTCGGTGGGAGACCAACAACGATATGGCTTCTTTTGTCTTACGATGTTTGATACTCTCAATCAGTGACAGAAAAGGGGGAAGTAAACATCACTGAAAGTGCTGTCTTGTAACGCCTTTTCCTTACAAAACCTGCCGTCTCCAAAAGGTTAAGGACTTTTCTCATTTTTAAGTTCAAAATTTTAATGCTCAGTATTAAGTGCCACTTAAATTGAATTTAATTGAAATGCCTTACACAAATAATAGTTGTTGTAATTATTAATCGATTTATAATTGCCAATATAGTGTATTGCAAAAATACTGGAATTCATAATTCATTATAATTTCACATAGCGTAACTCTGATCAATAAAATAAATTAAGAAGTATTTCAGTAGCATAGCAATCAACTAAAAAAAAAATCACGCAACTGAATTCAAAATTGACATTGGAAAAATCATGTATTTTTCTTGTAAGTCGAATTTGTTGTAACTATAAACCTTTTTTAAGATTTTTTTTAAAAAAAAATGAATCATGCAACGTTAAGTAATTATTATATTACTTAATAGAAATGTGTGTGAGATTAAGTGTGACTCAGAAGTTTATCAGACTCTATTAAATTTTTCAGAATTTTTTGTTCTAAAAATGCTTAAAATTATGAGGAAAAAATTAATATAAAACAAACGAAATTCAGAAAATTTCCGTACTAATGCTTTTTTTAAAGTATTTTTAGAGAGCAAAAATTGCAATTGTTTTAGAAATAAACGTTTATAAAAATAATCAATACATATTTCTTTTTATTTTACATTTATTCTGACATTCTGTTTCACGACGATGAAAAAAACTATTTTAATTAATAATTACATTACTCTCTTGTCAGAATTTATTTCTTAACACAAAAATGAAAAAAAAAAAACATTTTCGCTTAGAAGACGAGGATTATTATAAAATATTGTAAACTATTTGTAAATATATAATAAAATATGGTTTATTTTAAATATTAACGTCTCACAATATTGTGTTCTTTTTCTTTTCCGTACTATATATCTGCTCTATATTTAAAAGGATGTGTAAATTATAAAGTATTTGCATAAAAATAATCACAAAATAGTGAAGAAGTTAAATTACTTTTAACTGAATTTAAGAGATAAACTATTTTTGCTAATTAAATATCTAAAATATTTTTGCAATTGAATGCAAATAATCTTTCCTCATGATGCATAATCATATTAAAACTTTGTGTGCGGATGAAATAAAAAACGTTATTTAATTCAATCATATCAGTGAAGAAAATAAATAAAGATTTCTTCTGCTTGCTTTTTCATTTAACATGGCTTGCAAATAAGATTGAAAAAAATTATATTTTAAGGTTCAGAAGATCAAAGACAATCTAAGAATCTCATAGGTAACTCAAAAAGCATTAAATGATGAATATTTTGTATTGCAAATAAAAAAATACTTTAACTTTTTTCGAATCAAAATTGAGGAATTGAATTACGCACACTAACATACACTTTCATATATATATATATTTTGATTTTAGCCATAAAAGATACTTAGTAATTCATGATTTAAACTGTCGAATAAGTTTGAGTAAATTAATGCTAAAATACATACCAGGAATTAAATACCGTCATATCTACTTGCACAAGACTAACACTTTCATCCGGAAATAGATAAGATAATTAAGATATTTTTTTGAGAACTAAAAATATTATTCGTGGGACACTTGTCATAGTTTCCTTCACTTTACTAATCGTAATTTTAGTTTAATTTTAATTAGTTTTTAAACGAATAGAATCAATTTCTTAATTAATTGATTTTTTTATTTGATTTAATACATTATCACCGTAAAAGTAAATAGTTTAGAGATTTTCATGTGTTTTAATTTTTTAATATGTCTAATATTTTTAATCAAATTAGTTGTAAATAGTTTTTTCGAATATCTTTTTTGCGCTGATACATGACTTTAGGAAGGATAGAGCGTATTTAATTTTACTTTTTTAGAATTGTTTTTAGTTCTTAAAAAAATTTTAGTTACAAAAATTTAAAAATAATGCAGAATAATTTTATCACAACCTTACCAAGTCTACCCCTTGTAAGTTGTGGTAATGAATAATACCTTAATATCTACTTAAGACACTGCAGCTAAAACTATCCCAAAAAACTGTAATGCTTTAACAGTAGAAAAAATTAGATCTTTGACACTTTCTAAAAGAAACTGCAAATTGAAATAATATTTTCCCCTTGGAAAAAAAAAGTTTTTGAACTAAATCAGGAAGATGTAATACTCTGTAGTACTGTTTTTGTGAAGATCGTAGGGCAGTGAATAGATATAAGACCCAAGAGATTATTTTTGCTTTACTTTTGATGAAATAATCGGGTTTTTTTGGTGCCAATTCTATGTTTTGTAGTTTCACTTCTATGTCATAAATTTTCAAATAAAAAGGAGATAAATATTTGTTTTCACAAAAAGTTCTTTTTAAAATATCTTATTTTTGCACATGGTTTCTTTCAAGATTTCTTAGCGTCACATTTTTAATGCTAGGCATGATGTGGACACCATATTTTTAATCTTGTTTAAGTAACTACGATATCTGACCGAGTACATCACCCTCCAAACTTCCTCAGGGGGTCAACATGAAGATATTAAGCCAAGGAAAATTTTACATGTACCAGTCGCTCTTTATGTTGGATACTGCACCGGGACTCGAATATCTGATTCACCTGCTACGAGTTCAAGACCATGGCCACGCATAGTAATATTTTGCCGTTGAAATTCAAAAGATAAATATTTTTTTTGTGCTTCAACAAATGCTTTAGATTAATATAATTAATTTATTCTACCTGAAACTTCAAACCAGTAACGCACACAAAAATTTTTCAAGGTGGGAGTCCATGGTCGAAAGTCCCCCAATTCGTATGATACCTGAAGGCACCACCAATTAATTCTTCAGATTTTGTCGATTTTATTAACAAGAAACAGTAAAAAAAATGTGTTTAATTAATAATTAGCATTAATTATTAAAATAAGTTGTTAATTACTAGTATTTAATTAATTTTTTTTGATATATATATATATATATAGGATTATCATTAATCGAAAAAAACGCAAAGGTTTTAGGGGTGTTCGGACCCCTAGGATATCCCTCTTGTGGGCGCCACTGCTTCAAACAAATGTTTGAAATACATTAAATTAACTATTTTTATGCATTGCTGCAACAAATGTTTTGAAAAAAAAATATTCTTAGAATTAATCATGAATAATTAAATTAAACAATACAAATTTGAAAACGAATATAATGTAATCTCATATACTACATGGATATTTCTAAAACAAAATTTATAATAAATGTGTGTAACTTAAATAATTGTTACAAAAAGGAACCATAAAAATAAAAGTTTGCTTTATGACAATTTTTTGATAAAGATTTTTCTCCGGTAGATTTCTTGCTAATTTAAAAATAAGTTTTATCTTTTAAGGATAAATATGAATTAGGCTCACTTACTTATGCATACTTATTCATTTCGGTGTTTAATATTGTTTATTTAAATTTTAAAAAAATAAAGAAAGCATTAAAATCAAATTTAATCAAACACACAATTTTTAATCAAAAATTAATTTAGAATGTGATGCTTTATTATATATTTTTCAAATGAATTGGTATGAATTAAACTCCCTTTCTCTCTCCCCCTCTCTCTTTATGTAAGCCTATCTAATTATAGATGCTTTAAAATGTTTACAAGTAATTATAACATAAAGGTTAAAATTAAAGCAATTTTTTATTAACGTCGAATTTTATTTTCAAATTATATAAGTTGATTGTATAAGTGTTTAAGGTACAATTTCGAACATGGAAGTTTCTAAAACACCAAATTTCACTAAAGATTTAGGGGAGAAAATTCGATATGAATCAATATGATGTGCGAAGTCCTGAATATGGTTTCTTGTAAAACACTGTTTCTACATAACTCGATCAATGTTTAGAGTTTGCTTAATCGATATCTATCACACATCACACACATTGTCTGACACTTCACCGAAACTGTAAAAAAAGAGAAAAAAATCCTACATTGTGGGATACATATTGATCTACTCAGAAAAATATGATTTGATTGCGGGTATTATGTTTCATAAACGAAATAAAAAATTAAACACATATAATATTTTTTAAAATAAACATTTTTATTTTTCAAGGAAATAAAAATGAAAGAAATTTTAAAATAGATATTATGTAGAAAAAAAAAATGTTTTATACCATTGTTATACGCCCTGTTAATTATCTCAAACTATAAACATATTTTACATCACTGTGCCTTCGGGAATCAAACTTTAGAACACATTGAAAGAACCTTCTACTTTCGCTCATCCAGGTTCATGTCTACTAAAAGTACAAAAATGTTTACTATGAAAATCACGCCTGAAGATATATCTGGAGTAAATATCTATTGAACTTTTTCGAATGAATCAACTATTTATCATTCAATTTCATTTATAATGGAAATATTTGATTAGATTTTACATCTGAAAAATAATTATTAAAAACTTATTCGTAATTTTGTTTTGATGAGTTAACCCTTTCTGAATTTTCACTGTATTTCTTGTTATTTATCGGAGAATTTTTATTTGCCTCATAATTTCTTTAATTATTCCCTTTTGTGTTGCAGAATGCTGAAGTTTCTACTTTAATTAAATATCCAGGAAATTTATAACTGCTTTAGTTATGAATGTCATGTGATAAATATAATGTACAATAAATATTGATTTTGACATTTTCCATTATTAACGAAAATTTAGACTCATTAAACTATTTTAAACATTTTATTAACTTTCCATATAACCCGGTTTGTTTTTTCTTTACTTTATGAACATTATTTATTAACTTAAAAAAGATGGATAGCTTGACATTTAGTAAACTGCCACGTGCTTATCAAAAACACTTTTGAAATCAATTAATTATGTAAGAATTCCTTGTTTTCTGTCCTTCTACATCAATTAATTTCAATTACAAAATATTACATTATTATCATTTGAATTCTTAAAATATGTATCAAAAGGAAAATATAATTCGGATGGAATAATAAGAACATCCAAGATAAAATCGTGTTAATTGATGGAAAAATCATGTTTAACATTTAATGCTTAGTATTAAAACTTTACCAATTGTTTATTTTTTCACATACTAGTAGTTTTATTGTTTTGAAAAATAAATTCTCACAGTTGGCATTAAGGTTTTCCTGAACATTATTAGAAAAACATCAATTTTATCAAAATAACTTATATTTATGTTTGATACACACACAAATTGTACATAAAAAACTTAAATAGCTTCAAATAACCATCTTCATTTAGTGGAATTCGCACTAAATTAATTATTTTATTTAAAACAAATTTATTTTTCAAAATTTTTACTAAACATCATTAATTAAATAAACATTGCATTTTTTGAAAAAAAATTAAATATTATGATTCTCTTTATAAACACAATAATAAATATTATATCCTTTAAAACACAAAAATGTGTCAATTTATTCTAAAGAAAGTTGAATAATATTTTTCAGCATATAAATCAAATAAATATTTCTATTAAATGTAAATCGGTGTAAAGAGCGTTGCTGGAAATTTAATGCATTTCTGCAATTTTTATAAGTTATGAATCTGGAATAAATTTGGGAACTTATATCAGACTTTAAAGAAATATTAAATGTTTAAAGTGAATAAAAAAAATCAGATTTTAAAACCACTTCCTCCAAAGATTGAACACTTGTACTACTTTTCCCAGAATTGATTTCATACTGAGTAAAAATCAAAGAATATAGAGAAAAAAATTTAATCTGTTTCAGGTCCATTTTATTTTGTTTAAACACAAGAAGATTTACGTACAAAGCACTTTAAACAATGGTTATCCATCAAAGAAGACGGGTTGAAAATGTACCCTGAATATTCTTACCACCTGCAGTGAATTTTCAAAATACATACATATTTTATTTTTTATACATCAATAAACTAGATACCGGATGTTCAAAGAAGCACATGCAGGGAAATATATTGTATTTGCGAGTTATTTGAATTTTCAAAAAAGCATCCACTTTAAAATAAATTTTACTTTTAAGTTCTTAGTTGCAGTGGTCTGATGTAAATTGATTTTGGATTTTGATAGGTTTCTTACTTCTTTGAGAGTTTAACTAATCCATATTATAAATTTTCTATGAAACGTGTATTATTTTCTCATACATGCCTCATGCGAATAGAATAGAATTACTTTTAATTTCTTAAAAAAAAGAAATGCAGTAAGAGACTATGGCTGGAAGATCCCTATTAAATGATTCCACACAGTCATCAATCACCCATAAATGATTGTATAAAATTAAACTTAACTCCAAATAATTATTTTCCTTGTAATTATTGCAGGAAAAGTAAAAAATATATAAAAATTGTCTTTTAAACTGTATATCAAAATAAATTACTTTGTTCGTAGAGCAACTGCTCATTTTTTTGTATTAAGAATGAAAGCAAATTATTATTTTTATTAAAATTTAAAAAAAAATCTACGGAACATCTTTTTTTCTTAACAGTTTCGCTTTCAAGTTATTTATTGACACAAATATAAAGAAAGACGCACACGATATTAAGATACAAAAGAGATATTATTAGAACGCTCCCGGGAAAATAAATTCTTATTGCCCAAATATAAAGCATAAACTTCGAAAAAAATTCTCTAATATGGAAGCATGGAATTCTAAAACAATGTGAAACAAGATTTATAATTTATTAAATATAATTAGAAATTTAACCGCATGTAATTGCATATGAAAATATGACCCAATTTGTTAAATAATTTTAAAACAACCGATTTAAATGAATTGAGAAAAAAAATCCTACTGAGTGAAGCAGAATGTACATTTCTCATATATGCCAAGATTCCATTCCTTTTCCGTAAATAAATGTATTCTGTTTACTCGATGACCTTTTTTTTCTTGTCAGAACTCATTAGTTTACGTTTGGTAAGGAATAAAGTATAAAGGAGCACATTTGCGCAATATTCATTCTCAATATCGTGACTTAAGGATCACGATATGTGCCTTCTTCTTAAGATATTATTTTAGTATTAAGAAAACAATGCCATCCGTTACCTATCACTGTTAACAGAATATCTGTAGTTTCTGTTCTCGACCTCCTGTATTCAACTCGGCATCTGTACATTCCTTCTTCTGACTTTCTTACACCATCGATTCTAAGAACGGTCGGAGAGCCTGATGCATTAAAATAAGCTCTTGAGCTCATGTTGATCGACGGAAAGTGTCTAGCGTTATGTAGCGCAGCATCTCTCGCGTCTACACTGTACAAAGGACTTCCGGAATCTTCCCTGTGCCACAAGATCAAAGTGACTTCATCATCTACAGAGGTCATGTTGAGATCACAAGGGAGCTCTGCTCGGCCTCCATCCAGTACCAAGTATGTTGGATAGCCTGCAAAATACGAGACTGTTAGAACCAGAGAAAGACATGGCTATCGATAATCTGCTTTTTTTTTCTTTTCCTACTGTGCAAAAGAGTAATAAGCAGACTTAATTTTGAATTAGAAAAGCTTTTTTAAACAAATGAATGAACAAGAGTTCATGATTAAAGTTTAAAAGAAAAAATATATTGTGTTTTCTTAAAAGTCAAAATTTTCGGATTAAGAAAAATAATTCAACACCCATTATTAATTGTTACTTCCTCTGGTTCTTACAGTCTCATATTCAATTTCATTTATGTCCACATGTTGAAATATAAGCGTTAAAATGGATACAAAATATGCACATCAACATGCATACATAAACAACTTATACTGACACAAAAAAATTCAACCAAGGTTATGCAATCTGATACAGTATATTTAAAATGTATAATAATTACTTACAATACAAACATGATTGAATAGTTTTCAAAACTGTATGAGATGCGCTACACAAGGGAAAAAGCCTTAAAATGCATGGTTCAAGTTCAACGACTAAATAAAACACACAATCTACAAAATACAATATTTAAAATTTAGCAAGGGGAAGAAATACATCTAATTATGAACAAAATATTTGATCAGTAATAACATATTAACGAATTCAGAGCTATTTTTAAATCTCTAATAATCGTATGTCTAAAAACCAGTTATTGGAATCACACACGGATATATTTAGCATTTGCAAACCTTTCAACAACACACGCATTCTTATAAAATAAATTAACTTTAGAGAAGAAAAATGTGATACAAATTTAGCTTTGGGCACAACATGGGCATTTTTATAATTCCTCTGTGTAATATAAAAAGAAAAAAAAATATCGACAGATGTAGCTCGTTCAATCTGCATCCAGAAGAAGTTGCTATGCATGCATAATTAGAACTTTGCTTTCTTATAATTCTCTTTACACGCAAAAAAATGTTAAATAAATCTTACTTTGAATTTATAAACTGTAACAATTATAAACATGAAGGCTATTTGGACATGAAAAGTAAATGTAATACTACTTAAAATTTCAAAATCAGTTTAATATTCAAGCTAATAGTCTTATAGTTCAGTATTCTAAAAAAAAATTCTTAAAAAGCAAATTGTAAATTTGTATCTAACTTTTTTATATAAGAAAATGCAAAATAAAAACTACAAAGTAAGATTAGAGTTTTGGAAGGGAAAAAAGAATTTTTTTAAAATATTTTTATTTTTTTTATTTTAACATTTTAGATCCTATCTTTGGAATGACTAGCTAATATTTTTAAACGTACTGCACATTTTAATACGAACAAATAGAAGCTTAATTTTAAAAAGCAGTTATGAATTACGTATAACACTTTTATACTTACCTACAAACCATTTGCATAAATAGGTTTACTTAGAATAATAATAGAATATGAACACCAACATTATGTATTGCTAAAATACTAATAATATGCCGCCCATACGCTATAGTGGTTAGTGACACTGTGTCTGGGTTCGAAACCCGGAGAAGGCATGGATGTTAGCAAATGTATAGTGCCTTCGTGGCATGGGGGTGCTCTAAATAGCAATCGAGCCGCAAGTCCTCTCGTGAAGTTGATGGAAGGGGAAGAGAAGTGACATGCCTCTGACCAACCCCAGGTTGTTCTCCTTCAAAATTGGGGCGGAACTGATTAAAATTTTAATGTCACCTGCATGGTGCTCAAAGTTAAGGCTAACGACATGCTTAAAAATCTAGCCCTTGACTGCGATGAATTTTGTGGTCCTTGATCCGATGTTACTGTCATTCAGGTAGCTTAAACAACAATGCTAATAATATACTTAAATCTTAGGCAGGTAATTAGTCTAATCATGACAAATTTATTATTGTTTCATTTAAGTTTATATAAAACATTCACAAAAAGTGTCCTTGAAATATATTTATCGGACTCTTGAAATGAAAACTCTTGAGTTCTAAATTTTGAACTAAACTTAAAAGGCTAATACTCCGAATGCATGAGTTGTTCCCCATTTATATAGAAATATATTCTAATTCGCCTACTTTTTTTTTCTTTAGTTCAAATCCGTATTTTGTAATTTGTATGATTTAGTCATTTTTTTCGTGAAGTGTATCTTATTCTTTTTATTTTAAATTTATTTTAAACAACAATAAATTGATATCTTTAGTTCTTTTTAAAAAGATTTATATAGCAAATGCATATAATTGTAAATTATAATATTTATGATTAAAACTGTTAAATTCATATATAGAAGTTTTAATCAATACAATTTCTTCAAAATATTCAATTAAAAATCCATTGGCATAAATATAACTATAACTTTTAATTGAAATACTCTATTTTGTAATTAAAAATATTTTTGAAATGTTAGTTCATGCTTAGAAAAATTTGCCATATATTTATCAAGATTTTAAAATATTTCCCCATAAATATATATGCTTAATTTTATATATGAATATTGCAGCATTGTGTATTTTTGTATGCATTGTTTAACTTTTAAGAAAAAGAATTGATATATAAGAAAAAATACGCTTCATGTTAAAATTGGACCATACCATTATTAAAATATCAAAGATTAAAACAAAATTACCAATTGAAGATTATATTTTTGAAAGAAAATACATTTTATGAAACATTCAAGCAATGTATTACAGTAACATAGAACTTCAAAAATCATTTAATATCAATAATTATTTTAGTAATTAGTATTATAAATAACTACGTTTAAAAGGGAATAATTTGACAATGATTTATTTAATGTTCTATTCAAAAACAAAAATAAATTCTATCAATTATTTAGATATTATTGAGTAATAAAAAAAAACATTGACAGTTCATCAATATGTACTGTAGTGTAAGATTTGTATTTTTCATTGTGTTCGTGCTTTTATCTTGATGATGCCATCAAAATATTCACCTATGACTTTCAGTTACGTGATTTATTAAAGGTATGATTCTGTAACGTGTTTTTCTGCAAAATACTTAGTAGCATCTTTAGCACTTTGAGGAAGAGTTTTAGGATGGTGTATAAAAACGAGGACTATCTAAGGTATATCTTTCATGCTAATGTTGTTCTTTGACACACATCTAATAACCAATGCCTTACAGACAGATCTGAACAGAATCCCCATATGTCAATATTGGAAAGTGAACTAAAGGTAGAAGGGTGGTCAATTTACAAGAAAACCTGACATTTTGATCGGATTCATTATTATTTATATTTTATTACCGGGTATATTACTATTTGCAGATATTGATAGAAGCCAGGAAAGGATGACCATACAGTGCGACAAAAGCTTTTATTTGCTATGACTTTATACACAGGAAACGTAGCATATGTAAGGTTTCGTAGGGACAACATGAGAATGATTTGCAAAATATTTTCAGAAAAACAAGTTTTAAGAAACTCTACATAAAAATCACAAGTATCAATGCATTTGAAATGCAAATTTTTCATACATGATTTACAATCAAATATCAAGTACTTAAGTCATTCAGTTTTAAGTATGTAGTTGATAAATTCCATAGATTTTTTTCAAATAACAACTGCAGAACACTTATTTTTTTAAAATTTTCTCAGCAAAAAATGATATAATCCACTGCACTTATTTGTACCGTGGCGCCTAGTTAATTCGATATGTACCATGCATGAATGACTCTTTTATTTTTTTTTCTCCAACCATTTTTATTTTTCGAATGATACCCAAATTTTTCCATGCAGGAAACTCGAAGAGAGTTGGTGCGAAACTCAAACAAGACACTTTCACAGAACTCTACTTCTTAAAATTTAATTATTTCCATTTTCCCTCCACCTTCGGGGTATTAATATGCGAAGTTGCAGAAGATTAGAAACTGGAATAAAAACAAAATAAATTAGATTTTCCACCACCTTCACTTTAATTTTTCATCTTCTGAAAGCTGTTTCAGTGAGTGAAGAGAAGATGAGGGTTGAATTATTTCTGACCCTCCCAAAAGGAATAGCTATGTCCTTAAAGAACTGCCTAAGTAAGTATTTTCTTAAAGTATATGTGTCAAAATACTTTAAGCTTCATTAACCTTTGCCTTTTTATGTTAAATTTCGGCGCAATGTTTCTAAATTACGGAATTAATGGAAACCTCATATGAGTGGGTTTTTTCCCCTTCTTAACACTTTGGTCGAAAGCATACATTATTTTTTCTCACAAAAGTTAATTCTCTGCTTTATTAAATTAATCAAGCCCCAATAAGTTCCTCATTTTCTTGTGATGATAATATTTGCTGAACGTTTTTAAAAATCTAGAAATATTGGAAGATGGGAGGCGTGAAATTTTTGAATGTATTAAGATAATTACTATAATTTTGTAATGCAGCATTTGATTAAAAATGTTCAATTACTTTTATACATCACCAAGAACTTCTTTATAATATAAAGATATTTTTTTTCTTTCTAAGTAAAAAAAAAGTGGGAATATAAACAATATTTAATTTATGCAGATATTTAAATAAATAATATATATATATATAAGAAATTCAATAATTTATGATGATAAGGATCGGATAATTGTTTATGGTAAAAATGCAATATTGAATCAAAACTTGAACATATATTTAGAAAATATTGTTTTAAACTTAATGTCAAAATAAGAAACTAAATCAAATTATTTCAATTATGTCACAGCATCAATTTTACAGTGCATGATAAAAATAAAACTAGTAGAAAGTTTAAAAATAAACTTATTATTTATGGAGATGTATATGAATCTCCACTGAAATTTATACGTTTAATCCTTGATTAAATGATATATTTATTCAAGAAACTTATTTTAATTTATTGTCTAAGAAATTAGCACTTTATTACATGAGTAAAACTAAAGTAAACCCTAAAAAAAGATGAAAAGAATTCAAGATTGAGTTTTAATTAAGTTTTAAATCAAATAACTGCTCAGAAAGCTTTTAAAGCAAAAATAAGCTATTACAACTCAATTTAAGACTTTTTTTCAGAATATTTTTAATACATAAGAAGTAAATGATTGTTTCTCAGGTTTCAAAACATTTAAGAAAATCACAGCACATTAATCGATTGAATGTTGATAAACGTCACCAACAAGAGATTCATTAGTTACGCGAGTCGAGTAATTTTTTATATATTGCTTCGGTAGTGCTTAGGATCACACAAAAACAAACACCATGTTCTATATATTTACACCTCTTATCAAAGTTAAGACTTGGTCTTGAGAAATTTAACTTGCCTGAACCATCTACATTGGTACTAGGTCACTCGACATTTACCTTCAATGGCACCAGGATTCGATATAACAACGTGGATTACTAGCTCGCGACATGGTTCAGTCGACAACCGCAATCCAAGTATATATCTGAAAGTAAATCTTCTGTTAGAAAGTAAATTACTTTCAACTAAGTTGTTTTGTAAGTTTATATGTAATGTATTGTAGTTACATGTAGGTTTTGCAAAGGACCATTAAGCAGAAATTGAGCATGATGGAACAAAATAAATAAGAGAAAGAAGAATACTAGAAAACAGAATTTTAAAATTATTTAGCATAGCTGATTTTTTTCAGTTGAATAAAACTAGATTAAAATAAATGATATGTTGAAGGTATTTTTTTAAAATTATTTTGTTAATGTATTGAATAAAAAGGAAATAAAAAAAATTAGAATTTAATCAATCGATAGTACTGTCTTCTGTATAAGTGAAATGCTAATCAACTTAGAAATGACCCTCAACTTTTACATATCTGCTTTCCGTGATAGTGAAATAGGTTTATTCCGTACATCACAACCATGCCAACCCTCATGATAACTCGCCAAACTGGCAACTAGAATTTTGCATGTGCCGTACATGCTGAATTGGGAACCATGTGCTTCGTTTAATATAATGATGCCAATACGGTTGCAATATTCATTATAGCCAGCTCTCTCAACAAAATATCGCAATGATTGCCTGGACTGTAATCGTTGCACGAGAAGAAATACCTTGTGTCGTACAAACTTATTAACAATAAACATAACTAAATACTCAACCTCTCAGGAAGCTACAATAGATGCAGGTTTTCAAAATCTGAAGATTTTGAAGTTTTCGACAATGCAGCATCGGTGATGAATTTATCTATGAAGGTAATGGGAATTTAACTATTTAACTACAATAACGAATTTTGCGAAAAAAAAGGATTAATTTTGTAAAAAAAATAGAACTACATTATACATGGAAACTACAGTTTTACAATTTTAGTTTTGAGTATTAACAGTTGTACAATTTGTGCAAAATGGGGGTTAATTTCCCGTTAGGTATCTCCATCTAAGTTTATTTAGGGAAATATTTCAGTTATTCGCCCTGATATCATAAGCATTGACTCATATACGTATTACTAATCTTTCTAACTTATGTGAGCTCTAATGCTATTAGTTATTAATCATATATAATTCTCATTGTTCCCAATTATTGCGGGAATAATTCTCCTACCAAAATTATCAGTCAAATTAATGTTGATAATAAATAATAATTTTAAAAAAAAGTTGATGATAATTTAAAAGTGTCCTTTTGTTATTGAATATAAATTACAGAAACAGTTTTTTTCTTAGAAAACTAGTACACATATGGCCATTCTTAAAACTGCATAGAATAGTGAATAATTAGTTTTCTTTCTGACTTTCACTTAAAAATTATATGTTTTTCTAACATTTCAAAAACAAATGGCATAATATTTATTTTTTTAATTTGATCCATATAAAACAATTATTCTATTTAGGATTTTAGGTATTTGCTTTGAGAAAATTTTGATTATGCTTGAAAAATGAAACTTGCATGCTTAATTAATATTTTTTTCTTAAAGTTTTGTTTTTATCATACATAAAATATACATAATATGCTAAAATTTTAAATTATTCTTTAAATATGTTATTTAAATTCCAAGAGTCTACATATGTATATATAGATTTCGAAATACTTTATGTGTTATGGCAGTAATAATATTTAGAATTATAGCTTTGACATGCATTGGACATAATAAAACTATTTGATTGATTTATATTGATATACTTTCTTGTAAAAAACTGGAAATCATTTATCTCATTCAATGTAGTACAAAACAAAACAAAACAAAACAAAATTCTAGAACATTTACTTGTTTTGAAACTAAAAATTATTTAGAAAAAACTTGTTTCAGCATGAACGAAATGTGAGAAATAAATTCAAAAGTTATTTCAGTCTTCCTATTACAAGGAAAATATGAGCAAATTCGATTTATTTGCAATACTTAGTGTATATTTAAAACAACATTAAACTAATATTTTAAGAATGTGGAAACAAAGCAAACTTTGATGTATTTATTCCTATTTTATTACAAGAGATTCCACTAGAATAATGTTTTTCTTTCAGTTCAATGAAAATAGTTTAATATAACAGAAACGTTAATTGATATTGAAAGATGAATAGCTTGCAATTAATAAACTAAACACATTATCCTTATTTGATTTTCTTATGCAGAAAAAATACATTTATTTTTCTTTACAAAATTTTATTATCTAACAATATTTTAATATGCTTATTTCTGAATTTCAATAAAAGCTTCTTATTGAAAAAGAAGGAAACCAGAAAATCTGGTTTTGTAAATTGTTGATTTCAGTTAATATTGTTACCCTCTCCACCTATTTAAAGCAGTATTCTTTCTTTTAAACCTTAAATAGTCATACTTAGTTAAAACCGCAAGTAAGTCTAGAAAGAAAACATCTTTTAAAAAATAATTTGCATTCTAGTGTATTTTGCATCGTTTAAAAACAATGCGCTGCGAATATATTATCGTATAGGCATATTGAAAAATATTTATGGTTTATATCTATCAATAAACACCATAAGAGAACAAACTACCATTCAACATACACAATATATACATTTTTTAATACTTTTTGACTGTCACAATTCTCTGTTGGCGCAATTTTGATTAAGGATAAAATAATATCTCTAAACATCAAACGTAACTATACTCATGTCGAAAATTAAGGTTACAAACATGTTTTTCCTCATAATTTTAAAATACTTCCAGTGAAACTTGTAGAATTTGTATTTTAAATATTTTGAGAATGCTCAGCACAATATCGATCTTCAATTTGGGAAAAAATATTGCTTAGCGTTATTTTTGCAGATTTTTCTCAGTAAATTTACTTGATTGTGACCATTCAATCACATGGGAATTTGTCTCTAGTGTGAATATTGGACCAAAACAAACAAGCTACTTTTTTTCAGCGATAATGACTTCCTATAATCGTTAAAAAATCCTTTAGATGAAGAGCCTTTGACAGGCTTGTATCTGGTCTGACTCAAGCGGAGGTGACTTGATGGTTACAAGTGGCCCGAAACTGATCACTTGTCAATGAGACCTATTCAAAATAATTAGTACTCTCATCAAGAGTACCAAGGTAGCCAAAGAGCATCAACATTAGCACATGATCGCTACTTGGCATTAAGTGCAAGACGACATACGTGGACAATTGTGCTTCAGGTTGCTTGTGACCTTACTGATGAGTCTGGAAGAAGAATTTCCAGACAAACAGTCAACAGCTGTCTTGCAGAGACTGGCCTTTACACTCGGCTTCCTATGAGGTGCATCATTTTGTCTGCTCAATTAAAAAAGGAACGGATATTTCTAAGCTAATACCATCAGTTGGGAACCATAATAATGGGAGCGTGTCCTTTTCAGATTAATCAAAATTGTACCAAACAAAGCGGTTCTCTTCGAATCCTCATATGGACAGGAAATGTGGGGTTCATCCCACCTACGTAACAGAAGCCAGCAGATTTCGTGGCAAAAGTATCCTTGTGTGTGATGGCCTAAATTTGGGCAGTCGTACACCACTGAGCGTTTTCAATGCGAGTACTGTCAACTCACGGTACTATAAGAATACGATCCTGGGAGCTTATATGAAGTTTTTTTGGGTGCTGAGGGTCCGGACTACAGTGTTATATACGATAACTCGCAACTATTCACATAACTCGCAATCCAGCCAAAGAATTAAAAGACCCATTTATTGAAAGGTGGTATTTATTGCTACTAATACTTATATTTACACCTGCATAAACAATATAACAGCTTGTTGTGAGATTTGCATACTGGTCACGGTGTTCACACGCTATGTAAGATAGGTTTTTCTCGAATTAAATACTTTACCTTTGATTTCACACTTTATGATATGACTTTTTTGCAGCTAAACTCAAAGTTAAAATCTTTTCCATATTCTTATGCTGCTGTATACTTTTTGACACTGTAATATTTCTTTGTTCTAAAAATTTTGTGGCATCACAGTAAACAGTTTATCAGTTTCTTACAGATTTTATGTTTCTGACCTTAATTTTCGATATGGTGTGCTAATTCAAATTTCTAACCATGGATTGCAAAAATACACTGGTTACATACATTTAAGTTTTAATTATTTCTTTATTTAACTTGTTGTATTACATACTCTCCTCTTCCTCAATAAAAAAATAGTTAGCATTGCTCTTTTGATAAAATTTAGAATTTATAAATAGATGTTACCAATTGACATTATTAATTTAAGATCACGAAGGCCATAATACTGCAAAATCACAATTTATTAGTTTGCATTAGTTAATCAGCCCTAGAACACTGAAGACCCGCCATTTCAGGGAGAGAGGCATGTGAAATCTGTTGACAGGTGTGGTGTGGTTCTTAGAAGAGGGGGTGTCAACTCAGGTGTAGTCCTCGTCTCATGACCATGGTTCAAAACTACGAGGTCCGTCGCCAAAAGGCCTCGTGTCGCTGAAAAGTGCGACGCTAATGTTCTCTCACTCGCGAATAACAGTAAGGCTGCTGACGAAGAATCGTGTAATTAGGAATTACGTTCAACTGACTAGGGTGATAATGATCTGGAATCATTCTCTAAAATCTTCCACCCCTTTCACTAACATGAAGATTTGAATCTTGCCAGATTAAAAATTCATTGTCTCTGTACAATGCGTGTATTTAGGTGCATCAGGACTCGAACGCATGAATTGAAAGGAAAACGTTGACTGTGAGTTCATGATAATGACCAGATTATGTGAGGAGAAGTCCATTCGTTAGTACAAATCCCCGTACTCCTTGCAAACTATTGGGTAGAAGGTCTGATGCATTCTAAATGTGCTAAGATTCGAAGTTTTTCACGTTGTACAGTGTGAGTTAGAATGGAAGTCAGTTTGGGTAGGGTCCATATCACTTGACTGAGAATTAATTTTACGAAGTCAGGCATCTTTTCAAATTGCTTCTAATATTAATAAGCAACTAGTTATTTAGTTGTAAGTCATGCTGAAACTACGGACACTTTGATAGTAATAAGAAGACCATTTTATCATTTATATTCCCGTTACTTTTTTAAAAATAAATATAAAGTATTATTTAACAAAATCTACATGTAAATCCTATATAAATGTAATTGCTTCAAATTTATTCATTATGCAAGTTCATACGAAGGCTCTAAGTCAATGAAAGCATAAAAGTAATAAATCAAATTTATTCAGAAAAACACGTAATATTTAACAATAGCTTGCCCAAGGAAGTCATTTTGACTGCCTTTTAATTTCAATTAGAAAAACAGTTACATATATGATGGCACATTTTCTTAGATATTTTAAGGATATTTTTTTTTTCCAAATGAAGTAATTTTTTTTATTGTTAACATTTACTAATAACTTGTTATTTGAATATAAATAGTATAAAAATATTAAAAATTAATTTTAAATAAATTTTTTACTCATGGTTACTTTTTCACAATACAGTCATTTTGACTGCTTTTGAGCAATATTGGTACATACTAAATTTCAGTCTTTCTAGTGTTAATGTACCTTCAATTCAGACTACGGTAGAAAAAACATGTATTTCAACTATAAATGCATACAGCATTTAAAATAAAAATGGGATGAATTTTGAATCTTAGAACCGAAATAAAATTTAACATTTCAAAGATTTCAATTTGGAATTCACATTTATAAAGCAATACATATCCCTACTTTACTGTTTCCTACGTGAGCTTACATAGAATACATCGTTTGAAAGTTATTTTATATTAAGTTTCAAATGCCCACTCTAAGAAACACAAAAAAGCCAAGCAGCTGGCACTCTCTGTACATTTTATTAAAGTTTATCCGTCAAGGCGTATGAGATTTCTTGGATCTGCAGCTGGTAGATAACTTTATATCTCGGCTCTTTCAACGCACGGCTCAAATACGACAAATAATTCAATAAAACTTAAAATACGAGCAACTTCTAGAAAACTTAGAAAATTTTTTTCATAAAAATATGCTTTGCTAATATAGTAGAATTTTGCCTATAAGTATCTTGCTTTACCTTAGATTCATACATTCTTTTAATTAAACTACGTATTTTTATAACACTTTAAAAACAAAAAGATAAAAAAATGACTCAAAAAACAATTTATATAACCTATATATTAAAAAATAAATAGGTTATATAATTTTTTTTAGATCTCATACAGAAGAAAATGGTCTTTAATCAAAATTTTAAGTTTTCTCTCAAAAATAAGTTTTTTAAATCAATACATGGAGTACACTTAATGTAAAAATAAGTGCGTTTATCGATATATTTTTTTAATTTACAATTATGGATCTTTTGTTTTCTTAGAAAAGTTAGCGTACATTATTTAAAAGTAAAATTTACGTTCTTTTTTCTATGATTTATGATTTTATATTTGAGGTATATATGTATGTAAAATCTTTGCATACACTTAGATGGCAATTGTTACTTACTGCTAATAACATGCTAGTATGAATTAGCCATGAATAGTGTTTTCTATATTTAAAAACATGACAATTTCATACATAAAAAAAGAAAATTTAGAATGATGCAAATAATCTATTACATTTTAAATAAATTATTATTTAAAAAATGAAACAATATCACATATTATACAAAGGCATTTCTAGTACAAAATTCCAGAATGATATACATTATTTTAAGAGTAGTTCCTTCAAATGTTATTTCTTTAAAAATAAAGTGTAATGGTAATTTATAAATTGTTTATAAAATTTTTTGATTAAAGTTTAATTATAATAGGAATCCTAGTGTTTTATTTGTTTTGTTCTTGACCATGGTACATTTAAAGATTTATTTTAATTCATGTGTGCATGTGTATGTATAAAGGTACTAACACATTATTTGCAATAAAAAATAACTTCAAAAATTGATTTATAATAAATTAGAAATGTATCTAAAAATCTAAAAAAACTTTAAAAATTTTTTTAAAATGTAATAGTAAGCATTTTATCTTGTTACTAGGGACAATCTGTAGACTACTATAATTGATTTACAGAGTAATGCAAATTTTCATACAGCCAAATTACAAATTTATAAATATATAATATGATTCTTTTTATTTCTGAAGTATACGCCAGAGCAAGCAGCATAATATGAATATATCTCATCAAAAACTACAATATTTTATGAAATAAAGTTAAAAATGATTAAATTTTACATTTGTGTGCAATCATCGCAAATGAATAACGATTTATCTACTGTTAAATTATGAGAGTGAGTTTTCGTAAATAAATATATTTTACTTATTATTAATTATTATTTTGGAAGAGTGTATGTATATACATACGTGCATGTCTCTCATTATATATACCTATAAACATATACAAATGCAGGGTGTACTTTTTTCGGTAGTTTTCTATTGTTAATATATCGAGTTACAAATATATGCTTCGACACAAAATTCTTATAGTGCTTTCTACATGACAGATAGACACATTTGACAGATTTTGACAATGGGAAATCACAAAGCTGTTCATAGGGGGGAACACTTTCCCGGCACTGTAATGACGACATAAAATGCAAGAAAGGTAGGCACAAAAAGAGAATAAAACATGTGTGTTATGCTTAACATAGAAAAAAAATATAAGACCATTAAAGTAACAATAGGATGATATTTCGTTATATACTGTATCCGCCAGACAGTCATTTATAAAACGCTAACATTGCTGACGACAACCGCATATTGACACCGAGATTGTTCTGTACTAAAATTCAGCATAGTCTCTTCGTAGTTTGGCGTCCCAACCCTTGGTTTGGTTGACGCCCATCTATGTCCACAATAATCTATCCTCCGTTAGACAATCTTTGGTGTCATTGTGCAAAGAAAGCTAGACTAGGTGTTTGCCACCTGGAGTAAAGTTGAGCGTATAACCACTCTCGCTAATTGCTAATTCGTCCATTCATAGATGCATATCAGTGAGCTCTGCATTCGCGTAAAGTTCCATCTTGCTAGACCTTTGTCAGCATGCGAAATGAATTTCTTTCTTCATAGCGAGCGTGATACCAAAAATCGTGTTTGAGCAGGCATCACCATTTGAAGCTTTGGTTTATGTTGTGCTATCTATCACCAATAATTCCCAGCAATTTTGATGTACTCAGAATATTAAACATATTTTCTTTTCTTATTTTTGTCGAGTATTTCCTGTGTTTTGTGTCGTCACTACCGTGCCAGGAAATCGTATCTTGACAGGTATTGTTTGTGTGTACTCTTCATCTCGGTGTACTCTAACAGTTTCCAAACTCTCATCACAGTGGAACTGTCCCGCTGCACACGAGCCCAAATTGTGCGGTAGGAAAATTCTCCTTCTCAAAGGCCTATAACCATTCTCCTTTCAAACTCCGTAAATGGTTCAAATTTCTCCTTATTTCATCGTGTTTGCTTATTTAGGTCTCACTAAACTTTCGCCATGAACAAAAAAAATCACTAATTATTTGCAACGTCCCGCTACAGCTCTCTATTTATTTGCTTTCAGCATCAGTTCAGAGGGCGTTGCGCACGCCTCGCAGGTGTCTATGAAACTTTATTATTTTAAGTAACAACCTATAATTGTTATTTGCTGCAAATTTCATTTAATGCTGATCATTCCTGCATGGTGTTGCATTTCTTACAAGCAGCAGTGTATATATATAAACATATATGTGTATGTGTCTTATGATGTTGTTAATGGCATGTCCTGATGTGTAGATTTAAACAAAAAAGAAGCTTTAGATTGCTGCAAAGCGTGTGTCTTACGTAAAACATCCAATTGCCTTTATATGTTGAACTGTAAAAATTGTAATTTTAAATATATTGGCCAAACGTGTAACTATCAATATTCGTATAAACATTCATAGATCAAATACCAACATTTAGAAACTAATATTAATAATAATACAATTAAATTTAGGCACTTTCATATGCATGAGTTTGAAAATATTGATATTTCCAGAATAGCCCCACATGTTAAAAATAGACTGTGGTGGGAAGGCCAATTCATTAAATATTATAACACTATACATCTATATGGTTTGAATACCATAAACTTTGGAAAGTTGTCTTACTTAGCATTCAACAATATGATAACAAGAAATATTCTTATAAAACTGATAAGGTAACACAAAGTTAACGTATCTATAATTAATAATTTATGTAGCAACTTTGAAAAGTCCTTAACATTAAACAAATTAAATATTTATTGTTCGGTTTGAACAAAAAAAATTAGGTATACTAAATATATCCTCAAAAAGAACGATTTTCAAGACTGCCATGCCTTACATATTTTTCAAGGATATTATTAATTTTCTCATTCATAAGTTCAATTTTGAAGATCAAAATTTAGTAAATAGTTCTAGCGAGTATTGTACCATATTATTCATGAATAAATCATGTAACAATATTAATTTTTCAAAAATATTTAATAAGTATGTACATTGCTTGCCTATCAATAATCTCTATCAATATGGCTTTTATACGCAAGAAAAAAAATGGTAGCTCTATTTTTCATTACAATAATATTAATGAATTGCATAAGAATAAAAACATCGTTTGTAATTGTAAAAATTATTCTGATTTTTTATAAACGATCATCACAAACATGTTGTGTAAAAGGTAATTTAAATATTGTTAAAGATAATACTCTCAGAGAAATAATGTTCAAGGGTACTAGTTATATATATTAATAATCTCTAATATTAATAATGGTATTAAAAATAATTTCTAAAGATATTAGTAACATCAATACAAAATTAGCAATTAAAAATAGTTTTCCTATTGTAGCTTTCAAAAAATTTAAAGGCAAAATTTTAAGGGAAATACTGAACATTAAGTATAAAACTGATAGTGATATAATTTACAAAAATATTAAGCATCGAATAGCAAGCAGATCTTCAAATAAACTTCATTATCGTTCATGTTGATAAAGTTCTGCGTCATTATGCAATTATTTACAAATGGCTTTATTCGAACATATTAAAAAAACATTTTCAAAATAATACAGCTTTTAAAAAATCAAATTCAAGCAATAGATAATTTTTTAATCGTATTTCTGCCTTTTGAAAAAAAAAAAAGATTTACGTATTTCGGATAATAAATTCCCGCATATTTTCCTAGCTCCAAAATTTCATAAAATTCCTTTTAAATTTAGAAATATAACGAGAGGTTTTAAAACTTTTATTACACATCCGGGCAAGATTCTACAAAATATTATTCAATCTGCATTACATAAAATTGATAACTCTCTTATTGTTAAGAATAATATGGGCATTATAAAGTATATGCAATTTAAAAAAGATATTTCTATGCATACATATGGTTTTGAAGATTCATTTAACTCCATTGATATAAGAGACATGCTTATGATTCTTAAAAAAGTCTATAACAAATATTCTTTGAATAAATTAATAAAATATGATAAATAACTTTATATTACTTAATTAGTATTAAATGAAACATATTTTTCATAATACCTTTTATTATAAGCAAATTAAAGGAATACCGTAAGGAATACGAATCTTGTTACTTTTTAGATACACAGATCTACTAAATTACAGTTCTACCAAATCTACTAAATTACTAAAAATAATTGTATTCTTAGTAATTTAGTAGATTTGGTTCCTAGCTTTAATTATTATACTCAATATTTGAAATTAATAAAAAACTTGTTACAATAATGTATCAGCAAAATGTTTGGACCTTGAATTAAACATTAAGAATAATTTGCTAATTTGTAATATTTTGCTTAAAAGAGACTATTTTGGTTTTAACACAATAAAATGCCATTCTGGTGTAGTAACCAACACCTATGTATATTTAGAAGTATTAGCTTAAATTTTATAAAAAAGAAACAATGGATTAGTTACTGATAAATTATTAAAACAAGGTAACTATAAAAAACTCTTAAATAATTGATTGGAATGCAACTATCCAAGTAAATTCCTTTTTAAGTGTATTCCTATGCTATATTAACATATTTTAATTTTTTTAATTATTGTTAATTTCATTAAGTTATTGTAAACTTAGTTTAATTACGAAAAAAACTGCCCAGGTGGCGTCACTAATGTTTGCTTCTTTGAGTTAAAACTTATTTAACACATCATTTAGTGTATGTTTTCAGACTTAGTTGCTTCGTCTTCATTATGTCCTTATATTTAGTATTTTTTCATGTTAGTTTTTATCCTAGTTTTTCATACAGAATTATGTTCTTAATGTCTTTCTCTAAGTTAGAAACCCTGCATTTTTCTATTGATTTTTTAAATTTTATATTACTGTCTGGTTTTTCATCCACGTGTAATGAAATAGGTCTATTGTTTCAACATGGCTCTGTTTTTTCTATAATGTCGAAAATTTCTGCTGTACGGAGTAGGTAGTACCATAAAGAATTGCTTAACCCTAAATCCCTCACCAGCTTTAGAAATCATAATAGGTTTCCATTTTAGTCCAAAGACTCTTTCTGTATCTTTCTTTCTTGTTTGTCCTTGTAAGTATTACAAATTTCCCACTTATTATATTATCTTATTTTATTATACTATATACTATATAAATTTTAAGTAAAATTCTTATTAAATGTATTAATTAATGTAATTCAAAGTTTAAATGTATTGTTTATATAAGCATTGGATTATAAATTTTGAAAAAAAGATAATATAAAAATTGTTTGAAATTTATACAAAATGAATTCTCAATCATTAAAATATTTTATGTTAAGATATAAAGATTTTAAAATTAACTTACTATAATGTTGTGAAATATATGTCTCCATGGTTTCAGCATTAAATTAATACTGAATCAGATTCATTTCCTTAGCTTACAGGGGGGAAAATACTATTTTTTAAAAAGGATAAGCATCCAAAAAGTTGATTTTGGGCTTTTAAATTTCAAAAGCCATGGTTTCCTCTAACGAAATTCATTCTCGATTGAGTTAGAAAAATAATGTTGCATGTATTTGCTTTTTTATTTTGGAGGTCAAAATCTTTGAAGTTGTCTTCTGAAGTATATTTATAATTTTTGTATTGATGGTTTCAATTCTCCCTGAAAAAAATATTACACAATGGATGTATATTAATACTCATATAAGTTATTAACATCTACCTTTGCAGAAAAATTCATAAGATAGTCTTCACAATAGTTTGTGAATAGTTGTAATTCATTGCAGCGATTTGGAGTTGCTTTTAATGTTTTTTTTTATAATTAGTTACTTTATAAATTAAATTATGAAAAACTTCAATTTTGATCCGCATGATAACTTTTTATTGAATATTTTATTATGTCTGAGAATCATTAGAAAAAATAAGCACAATCGCTTTCAAAAATTAGTAATTATGCTTAATTTTAGCAACATCAAAGTAAATATTTCGTAAAATGTTATGCTTAGAAGGCTGTTGTTGAAATAAAATATTTGGGGAGTTAAGTTAAAAATGTTTAACATTTATCAAGCAATAAATTGGATGATGAAGCATTACGTTTCATGTTACGTTGTACTAAAATTCGATCTCCATCGACTAGTCCCCGAATAAACACGGCTTTCAAACAATATTTATAAGATTACCAAACGGAATATCTATTTTACCAGTAACAGTCTTTCGACGTACTGCATTAAACATTAATCATAAATCAAGTTTGGCTTTTAATAGGTCCCTATCCTGAGCAGCTTTCCAATGCTGAAGATCGATAGCTAGCTGCAGTGGCGTGTATTTATGATTCAGTACTTAACTACTTCCACTGATGCGAGAATAAATGGACTCTAGTCGTTACATTTACAATATTTGAAAACTATTGTCTAAGTCAAAGGCACAATGGTGGTATTATTAGTTTCCCGATAGATAATTCTAAGTCTAGCGTGCGAAATTGCTTGTAAATATTTGAAATATTCCTTTCAGTTCGACTCAGGCATAAATGAGATTGTAAGTACGAGGATAATTAATTGTTTATGATAATTGCCGATTAATGACTTTGATTAGATCACATAATTATGATATTTTTATTTTAGTTTCTCTTTATTAACATTTTTCTCGAGATACAAACTTATTTAATACTGGGAGTTGAAAAATTCAATGTATAACATCGTATATGATATCGATAAATATATATTGCAAATTAGTTACAATAATGAATGAAAAGAATTAATTTTTTTTCTAAATTTCATTTTTTCAATTGTTTTTTTTTTATCAAAATGGAATTTTATTATTTCAGGAAAGATTTATTTACTTATTGTGGAAAGAAATAAGTGCATAATTTTGATAAAATGTTTTACATTTTTAATAATTTTTAGATAACCTCTCTTTAAGATTATTTTCAATGCATTCCTATTGTTATAAAAGCTTGCTATATATTTTTCAATACATTTTATTATTAATATAGAAATAAATTTTAACTATTTTAAAATTTTATTTTTTAAATTTATTTCACTAATAAAATAGAACTAAATATATTATTATTTTATTGGACTTATTTTAATAAAAAAATTTGCAAAGAACACCATGCTAAAATGCCTTAAAATATCTTCCAGATTTCTTAATACATAATTCATAGATCCTAATTCAAGGATGAATTTACAAAAGTGTCTAATAGTAATAATAAAATAACATAGAACAATAACATTAAGTAGGTAATCCTTAACTTATTGATGAACTCTCACTTTATACTAAGTCATTATACATATTTATAAATACATATATACTATTACTTCATTGTTAAATCAAATAAGCGTTTTTCATGAGGAAAATTAGCGTGCGTTTTAGTTAGCGGTTATTTTTTGGAAAATATTACACTTTATGTCTCAGGGAATGGTAAAAAAAATATATTTTTTTCTTCTTTTCTTCCTTTCTTTGTAGAGATTTGACTTCCTCATTTCGATACAAAAATGCAGAAGAAAAGGATTTTCATAACTTCCAGTAGTAAGAAAAATATAATAGCAGCATTGAAGACTGAAGATAACTTACTTTTTGAGATTTTTTTTCCTTACATATAAAATAAATAAATAAAAAAAGAGAATGAAAAAAAAAAACCCTCAAAAATTTCTAATGAAAAGAACGCATTTTCATTAAAAATAAATTTATAGTCTTGAAACATTCAAAAATTAAAAAAAAAACAATTTACGAAGCAAAACAATTTTTTTGACATAATATATATTTTTTTGCTTAGATTTATAATTTTAATTAATAATTTATAATTACTTAATTTAATTAACAAGGCATAATCTTTCAGTTCATTATGACATTGAAATTAATTTAATTTGTTATGAAATATATATATATATATATGAAATATATTATGTTATGTAAGTTATGATTAAAATGATTGTAATAAATTTTGTTTTTTCTCTTTTTAAAAATTATTTGCAGTATTTATGTTATTTTAGTCTCTCTGCAACGTGTTTTCTAACTTCACAGTATTTTCTAGATGTGCATATTAAGTTTTGAAAAAAATTGAAATAAATCGATATATATATATTACAAAACATCATTTTTTGATAGTTAATAGTTAAACAAATTAAAAGAACAGGCTGATTAACTTTCAAGGAATATCTTTCTATTTTTTTCTTTCTAAATTTAATATATTTCTTTGAATTGTGTGTGTGTCAAAATAACAATTGGCTATAATCAGGAGTTCTCCATTCCTCTTCTAAATAATATTTTAAAGTTTTTTTTAAGCAAGTACACATTAAAACTCCTAATACAATTCAAAAAATTATGTGTTTAATGGGAATATTAAGCATCTAATTTAAATTTAAGTACTTTTTTTTATGATACTTCAATTTCGAACTGGGCAGAACCTTTTATTACAGAATACGCAATTTCATATTTAATTGCGTAGTCTGCTCAAAATATGAAAGAAAAAAAACGTAAAATATAATTCTGAAACTTTTATAATAATTTGGTAAATGTCTTTTAAATATTATGAATACGATTACTGGATGTATTTTTAACTTAATATAACTCTGGATAAAAATGGGTTGTGTTTAATGGGTTGAATGTATTTTTCTGTATGATTTCAATTGTATATTTTCAAATATTGATATGTCTAATTGGTACTGTTTCAACCAGTGGATTTCATATATTTCAACTGCTTGCATTTGACATCGATGAAAAGTTTCTGTATGGACTTAATCACCGTAATTACTTCACTGCAGTTCAATGAATAAAAATCAAAGCCAAAGAGAGAAGAGAGAGTTTTCTCTACGAAGCGGAGTCATTAAGATGATTGCCTACCTTCTTTGTCAGGAGGCCAAAGATTTCGACGACCGAAAAGAAAAGAAGAGGTAATGAAAAAAGCCAGTGAAAAAACAAAAAAGCAAAATCCTTTACCAGAGTGATTAAGGTAAATACCGTGTTCTGTGAGAATTAAACGGATATTCCAGTTAGGGGCATGTCGCTTTAAATGGGCGTATTAATGTGAGCTATTTTCAGCGCTGCTTCCATATACAGAGTCATTTATACTTTAAGAAAGAGTCTGAATTTCGCTTATATTTAGCTTAATATGTGGGTAGTGAAATTAAGTTGTGAAGAATAATGATGTTTGACGCACTAAAACTACTAGTAAATTCATTCAAAATCTACTACTAAATTCAGATAAGAGTTACAGCTAATGAAATTATTCTTTCACTGATTCATAAATCATGATTCTATGCAGCTAAAGAGTGCTTTTCACATAATGATTTAAAAAATGAATGTCTTTAAAGAGTAATGTAGTTTTAAACTAGTATGCTTATTATTTTTCATATTTCATTTTATTTCCTTAAACTGAATGGTATGCTTTTTCACGTCAAATATTTCTGTACTCCAATATTCAAAGATGGTTTGGATTTCAAAATGAAATGCATTCTTAAATTTGGAAATAGAGTGCGAAAGCACGTTTTAGTTATGAAGTTTACTGGATAAGTATAAAAACTGTTTTTGTGACAGATAGAGAAATGTTTATTCTTTTATTTCCAGGCTAAATTAAATACACAGATAATGAGTTCAATACTACATCAATGTGATGATATTTTTCGTTGTTCTTCGATTTATTAGAATAGTCTGTCTTTAAATAACTGAGAAAGATCTTACATTTTACAAATGACGTTCTAAGCAAAAATTTAATAGGTTATTCCCAGAACAATCAATTTTCATAATAGCTGGATATTTTGAGGACTATGTTACTTTAAATACATATATAGTAGAACTACAACACTACCTTTAATTTCTTATGTTTTCTTTTTGATTTTGCTTGGCTGAAACTCATTGCTAGATACGAGAAAACTAATCAAATATAGAAAAAAAATATGAATCAACGTTTGTTAAGAAAAGAGAATTTGTGTTGAACATTTATCCCATTAACTAAGTTTTAGGATTTATTTTTACTTAAACCAAATACTGAACTAATTTTTAGATATAATAATATATTCCTATTTATTCTTCAAAAGGATTTACTAAAGATCTTTAATATGCAGTGCCACTCAGAACTCTTTACTTTTCATTATTTCTTTTATGAGACATCTAAGAAAATGCTTAGAAAAAACCTACTACAGAACTAAATACATATCTGAGAAAATTTAAGAAAATGAATAAATTCAGATAAATTTTTGCTAATTTTATGATTATTCAATGCACTTTAATTTTTAATCATACATATATTCAAAATATAAAACATTTGTTACTCCAAAAATATATTTGAGAATAATACAATATCTTTGCTTGACGGCGTTTAAAGCAGATGGACAGGAAAATCAGTAACGGTATAATGGAAAAGTTAATCGCTGAAGAAAGTTTAGACTAGATATGGACACTGAGATAGATGAGCCATTTTAACAACTACTCACTGTTGCTCTTAATGGTTTTGCATTTATCACTAATGTCAATAATCAACATTAATGATCGATAAATTGTTTATGTTGATTATGAGGTCTGAAACGGAAGCGCAACGATATATCTTTCTAACGTCGTAAGTACAGCTACCATGAGTTGTAGATATTAGGTGACTTATTTTAGATTCACTTCATAAAATTGACACACGAAATGTATTTATATATACATGAAAGTATAAATGATTGTAATCCATGTGAGTGTAGTATTCGTTGTGGATTGGTTCGATCTTTCTCCTTAACAGCAGTGAATGCCAACATATTGAATAATTGTCCACTAGAGCAACATGACAGTAATTATGGTGTATTTTGGAAGAGTACTAAAATTTAACAAATATTTAGACTTCTGCCTACCATCCTGCAAAGTTAGCTTCAGTTTTAACTTACTTCTGACCTCTAATTTATAATAACGCATGCCAAATTCATAACCTGAACTTACTCTGTCTCCTTAATTTTGTAGTAAGCATGGCATTTTGAGAAGAGGAATCTAATTTGATCTAATAACTGGCGGAATCGAAGAGATAAAATGTTCTGTGATTGAATGCAGAAAGGTCATTCTCTTCAATGAAGAAGATAGTTGCCAACATAGGTTTTAGAGAAGAAAGTATGAGGGTCAATGCAGAGCAACAGCAAGTTCCAGTTAACAGAATGCATCCCGCATTTGTTCTGTTTGAGTACTAACTAATATGATGAAAATCATGTGTGAATGGGTGTTACGTTGCGGATCTTGTTTATCCCTATTCCATGAGGAATGTGTCGAGTTAGAGGGTGATTCTCTTTCTATTGTAATGTAGAGAGTATGGTCTGCCATTACGGAACAGAGTCATCATTAAAGGTTGCTTTTATTTAAGTGTGTAATTGTTTGTGTAAATTTATAGTTTATCTGATTTTCACCATTTAATTAATCTTTAGTTATATATAAACACTTGGCATTTTTCTGTGATACAATTTGATATATAAAAATGTTTAAATTTCTTTCTGATCATTTGTCAAGTGTTTAATTAGTGAAAAATTACATATCCGTTTTTAAAAGGTAAATGTAGAGAAGACAATTTCTCTCATTTCTTTCTTCATACAACAAGCCCATATTCCCGGCAATTGTGCCCTTAGGCAATATGAACAATTGCGAAATTTTTCTGGAGCTTTTTTATACACACATCAACAAGAATTAAAGGTTTGTTCATATGGTCATTAGAAATACCATACTCTAAAATATGAAATATCTTAATTTCGGAAAATAAGGAAAGTGTTTAAATATAATATGCTTTCAATTAAGTGTTTTGATGCCAATATTTTTCGAGTTTACCCTACGTATTTTTTATATAATCACGTTCAGGGGATTCATAAAAATTCATCCCGGTATAAATATTAGTTCGAAAATCATCTGATAATTTAAAGTATTTTTTATTCTTGAATTACCGGTTAGCAAAAATTTTAAGGTATTTAATTGTATGCACATATAATATTAATTTCAGTTATTTTATGGAAATATATAATAGCGCTATGATATTAAGCTAATGATACTCTTTTAAAGTAATGTAAATTAATTATTTAGTATTGAATATGTATTTCAAAGCAATACAAACTTCGGGGTCCAATTGATTAAGACAGTACAACAAAAGCTTTCACAATCGCTCCCTTTTTTTTTCTTTAATTTTTTTCAAAAATAAAAATTCCAGACTCCTACTTTACTGTAATTCTCTCAAAACAGCAGATTACCAGTATTTAAAGCTCATGTGGCTTGTAAAAATTTCATGTATATGCCTATATATATATATGTATTTGGGTGTGTGTTAATTTTGTGAGGAAAAAAATATTGAAAATTTCGAATTGAAATTAGCATGAACTAAAAATGTATAGTCTTGCCTTGGAATAAAAGTATTTGTTTCAATTGCCAGAGGTGCAATCTAATTTCCTGAATGCAATGCTTTTTAATTACTTTCATACATTAACGCTCAATTTATGCTTTCAAAATTCAAATAAATATTGTCTCTCTCACCGGGTTCATTAAACTCGTAAGACTAAATTGCTTAACGTAAAACTCCACTGCGCTCTATTCAAATTCGTGTAATGTGCCTCCTGACAGACATAAAGTCGCATTACTAGAACTCTTGTAGAAATTGTGATGTGTTCTTTTCTACTTTTAACTCAAGATAAAATAAGCTGATGAGTGAAATCTATATCTTTGCAACTTTAATTAGAGTTTTAAGTGTACTCCAATTGTTTGGAGGAATACATTTATTTCGCTCTGTTGTAAGATTAAATACAAACAAATAATTTTGTAAAGCAAACTAAGTAAGTATCTAATTACTGTTCTTTTTTTATAATAAACAAATGCAGCATTTCACAAATGATTTAACTATAGGAATAATATAGGAAGGTTTTCATTTGATTTTTATTAACGTTGAACTTGAAGCTGTAGTAAGTCGGACCTCACAATTTTAATGCACAGTCAAACGATGATTACATCACTCGAGCTTTCATTAAACTCGTCCAACTTCCATGATGTTTCAATATGGGGACGACATATTTAACGTGCCTTAATTTCTCTTAATGGGGGGGGGGTACTAGAACACATTATGTCTCAGCAGTCTATCTATATATTTATATACTTAATGATACGTAATCCATATATATATATGCATATATATTTCATAAATACTTGCATATAACAAATAATTTTGTCGATATACTAAAAAACATTTTTTTATGCGGTGGACAGAGACCGAGTAAAAAGAGTCGCACTTAAAAAATATGTCAATTATTTACGAAAATTATGAAAAACAACTTCAAAACAAAAAAAATATTTCAACTCCACATGGAAACCTTTCAAAAACATTTAATTTCACGCTATATATATGGAGAAATTTTCAAAATGCTCATACATAATTCACTACTACTCATCGTAATAGAGAGCGCGCACCTTTCTGTGATAAATTAGTTCGAAATCACTTTCGCCACATGAAGATACAATTTCAATTGATTAATTTTTTAGCTTCATACAGTAAGGGATAAGTTTTTGCGACAACGGTCGGTTGGTCAGTTGCTTGTGAATATTACGATAACAAGATATGCATGATCGAAGCTTTTTTTTTTTTTTTGCAATTTCAAAATCCTTTCGAAATTGGTATCTATATTAAGAAAATGCTTTCGCAATTTGCTGCAAGGCTGGATCCCAGCATATATTATATCTGCTCTCAAAGAATCTGGTTCTTCATGTTCGTCTTCATAATATATCAAATTATGGATAAAGTCAATGTCATTGATAGTTTCGTCTTCAATCAAGTGCCTGCTGCTAGTAGGTTGCGAGAGACTGTTTATAACCAATGAACAGAGCGTCTTAAAGTGCATGTATGTACATTGATAGAAACCTTTACAGTGGCACCAAGACTGTTGAAATTCATGTACCGCACAAAAATTCGTACACAAATAAAATTGCACAAAAGTAAAATCACATATAAAAGAGCCGCATAAAAGAAGTTCTACAGTATATATATATATATATATATTGAATTTGCATTTTTGTCCAGGATCTGGCAATAACTTGTTTATTGTAATCAGATTTAGCGTGGGCTCTGCATTTTTGAATGCAATTTTTGGGTAATTTACCTTTTTCTCAGAATGGATTTAGATTTTCTTTTCATTATTTTCAATCGGTTATTACTCAATATTATTAAGAAAGGGGGGGGGGGTTGGCTGGCCACAAAACATGTTCAACCCCATCTTTTATATAAATTATTTATATTTAAGCGGTCCTAAGTCATCAATGTTTATAATTCTGTAGCATCCACGCTTTTATATATTTTTTAATATTTAACTCTATTATTTTAATTTTTTCTTATTTCCTTTTAAAATCTTTTGTCTGTTTACCTTACAATTCCCATTCTTTTCAGTTTGATCATGTTTATTCATCTCTCTCTTGTAGAGAAATTTTGATTATACGTATATATATATATAGTGGAAGCGTAAATGTTTTCTGTTCATCGAATTTTTCATTGTTGCACATCGCTGTTCAAACAAGTGTTAGGAAGCACTGCTTATTTTTAATAACAACCCAGAATAGATTGGTGTAGTCACAATAAAAGCATCCAACATCCTAGTAGTCAGAAAAAGACATTAAATTTTACATCATTGTCAAATTCCTGCTTAACTTCTTTGTCGTTTGTGGCTTAAATCATGATTAGTTCACATCGCAGTACGGAACATCACTGTAATTTACTACCAAATAGTCTTTCTGTGACATTCAAGACGTTTTGATACATAATTAGTTTATTGTGCAATTACATGTTTTTCATGTTTTGGACAAATGCATCTCTTATGTAGATCTTCATGTATACTATTTTATCTAAATGGTTTCAGTAATCTTTTGAGCTTTGTAGAGCTAAAAATGTGGCTGAGAAAAGATAAAGACTATTGTCCAAAGAAAATATTATGTGGAATTCGATAAATCATTTAGTCCCCACTTCCAGCTCTACTTACCAAAATGGAAGAGTCATTAAAAAAGAATACGACAACACCTGAGACTTATTTTAATGGGAAGTAATGCCAAAGTCCTTGTATTTGAAACCAAATATTTTATCAGTAACGGTCGATTATTTTCAACACATTCAGTGTGTGTAATTAGTTATGTACAAAACAGAATCGCACTAATATTTTATTGAGAAAATAAAGTACCAGCACGATTTAAATGAACTTAAAGATTGTGCAATAGCATCAAAAACTTATTTTCTCATTGGAATGCCTGCTTGGTACAGTGTCAATTTATCGGCAATGTAGTGTTAAACATAAGAGGACATGGTCTTCATTTTGCGTATTGGGAGGATATTTGAAATTGCTTCGTCTCCGCTGTTAAATCCGTGTAAAATAATCTCTGTGCGGGTATTATCTAATTATTTTTTTTATGTATGTTTTGACTCTTTATCGCTACAATCAATCTCGTGTGTTTCGTTTGTAATGAAAATGGATCTGTCAATTTTCTCGGAACATTTAAGAATTAAATACCATCGTCAAATTAGACATCCGTTACCTTGTCCTCATATATATCAGAGAGATATAAAAAAATCTCAACATGTATCAAGACTTCCTGTAAGTTAGAGTAAATTTAATTTGGCAAAGATTCATGCAAACTGTTCGTCATTGTAAGGTACCAATAATTACAAAAAAAGAGATCGAGTTCAGTTGCATTAGCCAAACAACATGGAAGGACTGATTGATAATGAAAACATTTATATTTTCAGCATAATAGAAATTAAACTTCAATAGTTCATTAGTCAATAATCAAGACTTCTACAGTCAAGATGTTGAACTTGAATGTTTTGTGTCTATGCTGAGGATTCTCTCTCTCTTGTTTTCCAAGTGGCCGGAGTGTATTTCTATAACAAAATTGCATTTGATGTCGTTAATTTCTCATATATCAGGACCCAATAAATGAAAAAAACGGTCGAGTTATAATATATATTTTCCATTTTTCAGAAATATTAAATCAAAAAGTGAGTCAAATTCAGATACTGCCTAGCCAGCCTGTAAATAGTTTTGGACACATTAGTTTTCACCTTATTAATACACATCTTTAATTTATTCTACAAGAAATAATGCTTAAAAATTCCATTCTAAAGTACATTTTTCAATAAACTATTATGACATATCCATAGTTAAGACAAAAATAGCTGTCTTCATTGGAAAAAGAAATTCATAGCTCCATAATGATTAATTTTTCTTAACAAGGCTAACTTTATCCATCTTAAAAAGTTTAGGATACATTTATTTGAAATATATATATATATATGGCAGAAGTGTTTCTTTATTTTCAAACAGATTAAACCGATAATACACAGTCAAGCATGCGAGCAATAACGATATAAACATAACATATATGTATAAACATAAAATTTTACTCTTAAGTTATAAAACTGCAGCATAAACTGGTGAAATAAAAAGAATTCTTTAATGAATAGCAATATTTTTTAAATAGTATCACCAAAAATAGCTTTAATCGGGTCAGCTTTCTTCTTGTTATAAAGACATCATAAATGTAATGGGAAATTCCGTTAATTGTAAATTTTTAAACTTTTTTTTTCTTAAAGAAAATCAGTAAAAGCTTATTTAAAAGCACGGGTTTTATGTCTAGCATTATTCGTTGATTATAATGGTACAACAGTCATAAATTTTACGTGAGAAGGGATTAAAATGTTTGGTAATGAACATTTAAACTGCTTGCTTAATTATATTGGGAGTTATATTTTTATGGAAGGCCCAAACTTTACTGAATTAGTTTTTTTTGAATTCATATTTTATAGCAGTTTTAATTGAATTTCTGATTCACGTCGAATGAAATTACGAAATAAGAGGCTTTACTTAAACTTCCTCTGGAAAAATATAAGCAAAATGTATATTTTATTATTGTTAGCAGTAATTGAACTGTTTATTCTCTTTCACAAATGGATATTTGATTTTTACTTAATTAAGATTACTCTGATGAAAGAAATACAATTTGTTTTAATATTTCGTTTTATGCTTCCAGTTATTTTAATATATAATTAATCGTTATGACTGCATTTGCCACTGTTTTATTTTTGAAATCCTAAACATTTTCCATATATTATTTTTAACATTTTAAAACATTTATCTTATGAACATGATCTAACTGTGCATAGTATTTAAAGCTAGGACTTTTATAATGATTTTTTAAATTTTAGACATTAAATTTCTCTAAAAAATATTTTTATCTACAATTTTTATATAATACAAAATCTCGGTGAATTAGTTTTTCTGAAAAATAAATGTGTTTAAAATTATTTTTGTTAATATATATAATTGTTTAATAGTTTAAAAATTAAATACAGGAAACTCATTAACGTTCGTAATTTTGAAAATTAAGTCAAGCCTCTCCGCACACAATTTTCGACCTAACATGTAAGCACATAAAGGAAAAAAATGATCTTCAATCTAATGAGACTTAGGAACCTAAATAAAAATTTACACTAAAAAAACTAATAAAATAATCTGTCATTATATTTAAGAAACACTTTCCTTTTTTTTATTCATAGCAACTTTTTATTGCATTAATCTATTTTACATTTCAAAATAATAAGAATTAATAATAAATTAAAGATTTCAAACAATTTATTCTATTTAATTAAACACTAAATTTTTTCACATGAGAGACAAATAACACAAGACTATTGAAAACGTTAAAAAAAACCTAGTTTTGTTTACTTTATTACCCAGTTTTTTAGAATTAAACCTATTGTTTAGATAACTTTTTTTTAAATTTCTAAAATTGGCATAAGTAAATTATTTATTTAAACTAGAGCATTAATTAAATAAGTTTAGATACATATTTGGTCTTAGGTTTAAAATGTTTGAATCCGAAATAATGTGCTACAGATATTGTCATATTATTCTAAAGAAATCATATATGAAAATAGTAGAATGCGGCACTGTAGCTGTAACCTAATATTGCATAGTTCTGCTTTTTACCCCAAAAGACCAAAAAAAAATATTGTACTTAACAACAAAAGTACTCTACATAAATAAAATAAAAGTAAGGAATATTGTGGACTTGTTTCTCTAATTAGTCATAGTTCTTGACTGAGGCATGAAAAAAAAGATGCAGTATTTTTGTATTGCAAAATTAAATATTTTATGAATAAAAAACAAATATTTGAGTTTCAAAAGCTAAGCAACTTTCTACTCATCGACTGCGATGAAAATTTTAGTATATTCTTCTTTTTTTTATATAAACAGATATTTTTTCAGATAAGTCTGGTTCTCCCATAAGGAATTATTTTACTAGCGCGAACTTTTAAATTTTTATATCACTTTATAATTTGAAAATTTCAGAATCAAAATGTTATTTTAATGTGCTATATTTTTCTTACTATAAATATAGTTTTAGTGTTGTTTAAAGAAAAATAATTATGACTAATTTAACCAGAACGTTAATTTGTGCAAAAAAAATTGTTTACTGCTTCAAGATTACAATTTTGTGAATTTATATGTGTATTTTACTAAACATACTGAGCCTTAAATATAAAATTAATTCAAAATAAATTTAACTTTCTTCCCTGTAGAATTTAAATTGTGAAACCAAATAAAGTGTTTAGGGAAAATTGCATTTCTAAGGTACTAAGGTAAAACTTTGTACCTTGCATTGGTACTAAAATAAAATAAAATTTAAAAAAAAAAAACTTAGGGGGATGATGTGCAACCTGATATCTCATAAAGAAGACTTCATTAATAAAGTCTAGATTTACTAGTATGTTAGAAATGAAACTTGAAACTGTTATTAAACGTATACTTATTTTTGTGATGTTAAAATTAATAGCAGTGGATCTACTGGCTCACAAAAAAGTTAAGGAATCAAGAAAATACAATTTCTGAATCATGTGGTTTAAATGCTAAAATCCTGTTAAATAACTTTTGCTAGAAATTTTTGAAACGATGCGGTTTCACAATGAAATTATGGCCAAAAGAAGTTCATGAAAAATCAAACAAAATTGATAATTAAAATTTTAAAGGCATCTCACGAACAGAGCGTGCGATACAAAAACATTAAAATAATTTTTCAATATGATCGAGGGAAATTATCTATTAATTCAGAAAGAGAAGCTTAAACAAGTAATATAAAAATAAAATGTTATGGCAATTCCTACTTAGGTTAAAAAAATATTTTAGGTACTTTTTATTAAATAGTTACATTTACTATAAACATGTATATACATATGAGATAATTACAATATAAGAGGTAATTTATTTTTATTAACTATCATTAAAGAATCGCATTGTCATCCAAAACAATCGTGTATAAAAATTTCAGCTCAACTGTTCAGCTCGGAAACGTGAGAAAAAAATATTTTAAAGATTTGACCCAAGTCGCTAAAAAAAGGAAGCCAACGTGGCTGTATCTGTAATTCTTTAAATAATTAATTCCAGTAAATTATTTTTAAATAATTATAACTAAATTTTTATATTGTTACCCAAAACAATAGTGTACAGAAAATTTCAGCTGAAGTGGGTATTTTAAAAAGTGAGAAAAACTTTTTCAAATTTTGACACAAGTCGCCAAAGTGGTCGCTAATTAGCCAAAAATAATGAAAAAGTGCCTGCATTTATAATTATTTGAATAATTAGTTTCAATCAATCTTTTTTTATTAAATATAATTAAATTACTGTATTTTCATCCAAAATAAACGTGTATATAAAATTTCAGCTCGATTGAGTGCCTTAAAATGCATTGTATTAATGATTAAAAATTGGAACACGATAAATATATATACAGTCGACTCTCGGTAATTGGAACTTTCGATAATACGGAGCTCTCGCTAATTCGAGGTATATGCTCAGCCCCTAGAAAAACTCTTGATATTTCAAACTAAAACAATAAGTTTTGATACACTCAGTGTTTCGAAGTAAAATTTGTAGTTGGCCAAACTACAGCACGCAATAATTCGAAGTTATCTTATAGAACTCTCGACAATTCGAACACTTACTATCTATAGTCCTATAGCAAACAGGTTGGATCTTTCATGTTTTCCGTTGTATTGTCTCCCCTGTATCGCAGCCCTTTGATGGTCATATATCGGCTATCCCTTATTTGTGTTTCCTGGTTACTCAGGCGAAAAGACACTTTTATTGCTTTCCTTCTTCACGGGGACAGTTCTGGCAGCACCTGTTGTCAGCCGTTCATTTTTTTCCTTTAACATCTGGCCTTGCTGTTCATGTGCTTAGAACGATTGGTCTGCTATAGTGAAGCGTAGGATTGTGTTTTTTGAGTTGGACTGGCATAACTATTTAAATCTCATTTATGTGATTTTTGGCATGTGACACCAAATGGTGAATGAGTGGCAGTGGACCCTGCCTTGAGGAACCAATGTTATTGGGGACAGCGTTTGAGGAAACTGGGTGTGAAACGTTTTCATTTCTAATGAGGAATGGAAGAGATTTGGTGGGGCATGAAAGAGAATTACTATATAAATGTATTATTTTAATAAAAATGACTTTTAACTTCTGTATAACATTTATACTGTATACATATAATTTTAAAAAAAATATTTTAAAGTAATTTTATACTAATGTCCAATTGCTGTTTTATTACATAGTTTAAAATTTAAACGTTTAGAAAAAAAATATCAGGAGTTTTTTCTTTCCCTCTTGATAATTCGAACTCTTGATTTCGAAGTTTTTTATTGGTACCTTCAAATTCGAATTATCGAGAGTCATGTATATATATATATATATATATATATATAATATATAAATAGTGATACAGTATATGAATTAATAGTAGGAACTGAAAAAATGGCTACATGGAAGTACAACATGCATCTCTGGTATTAATAACAGCCTATATATGATGAAAATAAATTGTTATATTTTTGCATTTTGACGATTCGTCATTACATTTTATAATATAATAGAATATCTAAGATATACTCTTGTTTTTAAGAATATTTTAACCATTAGATAATTTCTTATCAAACAGAAGAATTTGCCATTTCATAAATTGGCAAAGCAAATGCATCTACATTCTGTAGTAATGTGGTTTATGTGTGGTTAATTTATATGTGTAAAAGAAAACGCTTACATTTTGCCGGTTGTACAAATAGGTTTAAAGAGATGTAGGCCGAATCATATTAATAGAGTAAAAATTGTTAGAGGAAATTTGAAATTCATCAGAAAATCATGCAGAGGGATTTATTTCAGAAATTATCATATTTTAAAACAAAAATTCTTCTCAATCAAAATGATAAACATGTAACATATATGTTATATGTTTACAAACTGATAGATAGAATGAAAATTTGATGCAATTCATAAGGATTAAACTGTTGTATCTGAGATTACGGTTTCTTAAAGAATGGAGATTCGAAAGAGAAAGATAAGTTTTTAATTAGACTATTTCGTTTCGTTTCATTTTATAAAAATATATGAATAAATTTTTTAAAGAGTGTATGCTGAATCTTCGAATAAAAAAAACATGTTAGAATTCAAGTAAATCATATTTTTTACTTTTTACAAAACACTGCTTTGGACACAATTAAAAGCAGAAACTTACATAATGTAAGCAGTACTTGTTTTCAGACATGTGGTAATTTTTATTTTGAGAGCTAATGTTGTTAACTATATATATTATATAATTGTCCAGGGTTCTGTAATTTTGTTTTTAATTCTGATTGAATATTACCAACATTATAAACACAAATAAGTGGCCTATGTTTTATTTATATCAATAAAAATTGAAAACAATACATTGGTTCCATCCGAACTTTTGAATTGCTGAAATTTGATAAATTGAAGCAAATTAGATACAACTGAAATTTGTTAAGGTATCCAACTACTCTCAAACTGTAAACTTTGCTGAAATTTGACAAAAAATATCTTTTATGGTCTTATTTTTAGGCCATCTTATTAACTTTATAGAAACACAAAGTTTATCATTTTCCTTTTACTAAAGCAAAAATTACAAGCGTTTTAATAAAAGCAAGTGTCACTACTTTTTGCAAAATGCCATACCTTAAAATGCGTTTTACACAAAATGTTTTTTCTTAAATGCTCAAATGGGGGCAGCGATTGCTAAAAAATGTTTGAAAATAGTTACCTGAATTTTTTGTGTATGTTCTGAATCATATATAGTAGAAATGTCTTAACCTTCAGATTTATTAATCGCTGTTTTTTTACAAAATTCTCTCTCCCTGTAAATCTATAATCACTGCTTTTCTTATGGAATTTCATATAATAACTAGAATAAAGGGCTCTAGTTTTTGTAAAAATTAAAATAATTCCTATCCTGAAGGTCATTTCAAAAATAAATAGCAAAGCTACACAGTAAAATTTAAAAATTGAAAATTTGTTTACAAACTTTTTATACAAAATGGTTTATGTAATTTTTTGAAAATTTTAGCAATTTTTTCCCCATATTAGCAATGATAATTTATTTTTCTCTTCTTAATTTAAGCATAATTTTCTTAAAATGTACTAAATAAATCTGAAAACCACAAAAAATCTCCTATATCTTCAATATTTTTTCAAAAAAAGTTGTCGGAAGTAGCCGGATACCTTAAGTAAAAGAATTCTATGAAATCCACTGATTGTGAGTTCGAATCTCAGCAGTTTTAACGTGATTTGCTTTATCAAAATAGTGTGAGTTTAGTGGCACTGGTAATCGACAGAAACAATGCCAGTCATGAGTTCACAATTGTAATCATTAGTAAACAATGGACAATAAACTAAAAAATTTCTGCTATTGTGATTACGATTATTATTCATAACAATAATTATATATTAGTATAAACATTTAGATAAGAAAAAGCTAATAAATATTTTTCATTATGTAGCTCTTTTACTCTAATCTACATTTTTTCCCCAATAGCGAATTAAAAAAGCTCCTTTGTCTCACTTGAGAATCTTCATTTCATGGTTCATTTTAAAAAAGTGACTGCTTTTATTAACGATCATGGATAATTTTATAATGTTCTAGCAACTATTATTGGAATTTTTCTACTCTAGTTCTTCGTTTGATTATATCTTACAAAGTACAGATATATACTTCAACTAAAGAATTAAAAGCTATCGAAATGGTGATTAAGTTAATAACAGTCTTCATGAACTCAATTTCGACAAACCGTTCGATGTTCCATGACTTTAATATGTGCTGATATCTGTATTCCCAGCTACTAATCGACGCATGATTGATAAACTCTTATTAGAAATAAATGTTACGAATACTTTGGTAGGGATTCGCTATATATATTAAACATATGTATTGTAATTATAATAAAAAATGTGATTTATATTATTAAATATATAAATTACTTCTTCATAAGTGTTTGAAAAGTAAATAGTAAAAATCTATACTTTTTTCTTTAAATTGTAATTTAATTTTGAAATACAATTTTAAATGTCTTATATCTTTATTACTTTAATTCAATTAGCACTATAATTAATATCTTATCATAAAAATAAAATAAAAAGTTTGTACTGTTATTAAAAAAAGTATGTATATTACTTAATAAAAAGTTGAGCTAATTTTGCATCATGATATGTATTTGAAATAACATTTAAATAAATGTCTACACACATCTATTTACAAAATATTATTCCTTTGACAAATATCTTAATTTATGATTGTGATTTATTTTATTTAATTTTTATTCGAAAAGCATATGAATTTTAAGTAAAAAAAATCCTTTGAATATAAATTCTGATGAAATATATTATGTATGTTATCATTCCGAAACTTCGCTTTTGATTTCTTTCCGAAAAGTATATCAATCTCGCGCTCATCAATTGAAACAATTAAATAACCTTTTTGACAAATAAATAAACTTTTTACAAAATAATGAACAATGATTTGAATAAGTGATACGTAAAACTATATTTGCTTTTATAAAATGTTAATGAATTGGTTTAAGATAAATAAAGAATTTAAAAAAGGCAATATATTTCTCCCTATAAACAAAAAACAAAGAAATTTCCCAATTAATTCAAACTTTGTTTTGAGGTAATACAATTTATAAAAACTTATGCTTTATATTATGTTTTTAATTGTGGATAAAAACTACGCTTATTTTTATACTTAAAATATCACTAAATATGTAATAGAAACTATTATTTAGCATTGAAAAATCTTTTTACAGAATATTATTTATTTCATCATCAGCCGAACGAATATTTTCCTGTCAAAATAATTCTTTGAAATTCCTTATTTGTATTACTTTATGAGTGTGTGCGACTGTTTATTTACTCTTTTTTGAAAAGATTCTAAAGAAAAGAAAAATGTTTGTTGAAAATACGTTAAGGTATCTCATTAATTTTCTTAACGATCATGGATAGAGTTCTATGTGCATTCAAAAAAGGTCATTGCCACTCATGTTTCACAAGTTGCATTATTTTGGCTGTTGGAAAGCATTATAATAACTACTCCGCACCTTTCATACGTTTCCTAAGAAATCGCGTGCTTTAACAATATGATCTTCTCTTTCAGAAATCCAAAAGCATCACGCAATATTTCTTTTATCAAGGAAAAAGAGAAGAAAGTAGAAATAATGTAGGAAATTTTTAGCAAATTTCCCAACTTCTTAAATATGAATGATGGTGTTAGATGACAGAACTTGGTGAAAAAATTGTTTCTGATGTATTAGCTGAGTTTTTGTAAAGAAAAAAAAATCTAAGAATTAAAATAAACACATGAAAGGAATTCTTTTTTGAACATTTTACAAGTACTTTGTTCAAGTACATAATATATATATATATAGAAATACATAACAGAAACTGTAGGGTAGAGATTCATATATTACTTTAAATAATAAATAACAAATACTTTTCTTACTTATGCTGATATCTCTTTGCGACTAGATTTTAAAAGTTCTAAATTTCATGGATTGTAAATCACTAAAGTATAGTTTACCTTTATAAATTGTGACTTAATTTTATGTATTTTAACGAAAGCTTATGTCTTAAATACCTTAATGATTGGTAAAGTATAAAGAAAGTCAGCAAAACGCATGTCGGTTCACACATAAGAAATTTCCTGTTTGAATGCAAAAATAAAGTTGTTGAGGCTCATATTAAGAACCCAGTCAAATAGTTTAAAAGTCAATGATGTCTATATTACCTTCAGTGTATGCTGAATGAAAAAATAAAAGAAATATAATAGAATAATAGGTTCTCGGATTAAAAATAAATATATTTGAATAGAAACTTTGGTGGGTAGATAGTTTTTTTTAGGGGAAAAAACATTAATTTTAAGCTGAAACTGCAATGTCGCTTTATTTTTTTAAAAAGAAAACACATTTATGAGATTTTCAAAAGAAACAGAAATATTATATAACAATTATTTATTTCGCATTAATATTTCTTATGGCGATTCACATGAATCCAGATTTCATAAAATCTTTTGGGGGGAAAACTAAAAATTAAAATTTATTTACCTAGAATACTCATTTTTGAATGTTTCTTTTATATAAATCATATGCCTTGTTTTCAACCCTCTTCTATTGACTGTTCTACATTAGCTTTTCTAATGAAAAATTAAATGATTTTAAAGTCTGTCTATGCTTTTTTTTTGCAACATACATGATTTCATTTTTAAGAAAGCGCTTAGGGTTTCTTTTTTTTTTGGTTTAATTTTTTTAAAGTAGACTTAAGTATATTATAGAACTAGCACGTTTTTGTGAAATTTCATATATATTAGTAAACTATTTCTTACACAAAATATTTTATCAAAAGTTTTAAAACATATTTTCCTTAATGATGTAACATATATTTTACCCATTTATAAAAAAGGCCAAATGTTTGATTTATATTTCCTACGTTTTATTCATTCTTTAGCAGAAGAGAGTGTTATTTTTCTTTCATAACTACAAAGGAATTCGGTGTACCTGCACCATATGTTGGGATTTTGAAAAGGATGAATTACTATGAAGCGTTTGTTCTTGCACGCAATACGGAGATTTAGTGTCGATGGGTGGGCATTCAAGGTGGTACTTGTAGTTAATCCATACCGTGAGGATATATTCTGGAAGTTTTAATGATGGTAATAGAAAAAAGTGGTTTACCGTTTCAATGGAATTCTTGTATATTAAAAACTTAAAGGAGATGGGCTGGGTGAATTGCTGGTATCTAGGCCATATTTTGAACAATTGTTACTATTGGTTTAAAAAAGCAATATTATTTTCAATCTGAGACAATTTTCATACTCAAATTTAAGCAATTAGACATTGAAGGACTTATATTTGCCAGAAATTTATTATTGATTTGTTACCATGAGAATGACATACGTAATATTTTAATTTTATTCATTTTAAATTAAATTTACTATAAATATTATAATGGTTTTGTTTGCTTCACATGAATCATGTTCTTTGTTAAAGAAAGAAAATTCCAAATATAATGGAAAAACCATACAGACATGTTGCACTTACATGATTTCCAATGCATGATACAGTTGCGTATATAGGATTTAAAATGATTTATTATTATTTTTGATTTTTAAATAGCGGGAAATGGTCAAAATATTTTACAGTAACTGTGTTTGCGTTCGTTAAAAATAATTATTAATAGCGTATATGGATACAACTAAAAATAATCAATTCTACATAAGTAGATTAATAATTTCATTAATTTAATTCAGCGAAGGAATAAATATTGTAAATAGAACAGAAAAAAAGAAATATAATAGAGGAAATGTTATAAACACTTACAGTAGAAGACATTCCTTAACTTAATCACATTTATGCCAAAATGAATCACATATCTTTTTTTCCCAAATTTAAATAAATTAATACATTTTTAAAATATGTAACTTTTTCTTTAGCTTGGAACTTTTTGAAGTTTCTTAATTTTACAAAAGTTTAGTAAATTTTCCTTATAAATTAGGCTTTCATTACACATTTATATGTTTAAACGTAAAAGGAACAGTAATACACACGAAAAAGATCTGCATGTTGCAATATTTTCTTAATGATATCAGTCTGTTGCGAAAAATAATGTAAGAGTTAAGAAAATATTCTAACAAAGGAATTATTTCTATATTTAATTCATATTCCTTTGTAACAAATATTAATAAAAACCACATGCACAAAGATATTTAAAGCTTATAAATAAACAAATACAATACATGTATAATATTCGGAGGATACATATTTATAAATTTTTTTGAAAATATTTATGCTTTAATAAAGTTATTTATACTTTGTTAGTTATTATTTAATAGTCTTAGTTCCGATTGTTTTCATTAAATTGAAAATTTGCAGTTAAACTTGAAGGAATTAAAAAAAAATCTAAGAAAATATAATATAGTTATAAGAATGCGCAACATTTAATTAATCCTTGTACTAATGAAATAAAAAAATATTATTTACATACACACACAAGAAAAAAATGAAATACATTTTCATGTTCTTAAAAACAATGTTAAATTAAAATTTTGTAAATTTTTCCGTAACTTGAGCAAGTGATCAGAGTACCTGAATATTCTTTTTTTTTCAATTTCGAAAATAAAACCTAAGAATGGAAATAAATATAACTCAAATTCCTGTCGAAGAGAAAGCCAATAACCGCAGGGCAAACTTAAAGAAAAAACATTTATCCAATATGTTACAAAAGCTAATTGGAGTGCTTTAATAGCGCGACACTTGAGCGTGATTTATTTCTTACGGTTGTCATTTGAATGTCGGAAAGCAGTATAATTAACGCACAGGCACTTGAAACTGAGCCAAGAATCTTATAACACCAACAACAATAAAAAAAAACACGAAAATGAATGAAAAAGAAGAATTTTTGAAGGAAAATGTTTAGAAAACAGTCATTTCTAATTAAATGATAGACGTTTCGGAAAATTATTGTAACTATACGTGGAAAAAAAAGAAAGGAAAATATTGGCAAATTGAAATGAAGTCGGGCTCTTTGAATGAAAAGAGAAAAAAAAAGTAAAGCTCAAGAACTTCGTTAATTGAATTTCAGCTGTTTTCATCAAAGACAACCATAATTTATTGTTCAACTGCGTGTACATTTCCCTCATTGAAAACCCATGGCATATATTGCACAGTGTCGTTTTTCTGTTTTCCATTTATGTTTTACTTTTTTTTTAGTTCTGCTTTGTTAAGATTAAATTAGAGAAAAATTATTTTAATTGTTAAATTGAGCTGAAATAACACAGCCACGTATAAATTAAAATTGTATTACGGTTTTTTAAATGAATTTGTTTTAAATGAAAAAAACTACTTTAATTAACTTTTGAAGTGCATTCATTGTAAGAGAATGATTATTTTCTGTGTTTGTGTCACTATATTTACAAAAAAAAGCTAATAAATTCTTGAATAATTAACTGTTGTTTTTTAACAATGCTCAGTATAAATACTTCTGAAAGGCAAGTTTGCATCCATATTTGTTTGCAGTCCGATGAGCAAATTTGAAAAAAATAACTATTAAAAAATTCATTTTCATATAGAAATGTAAGAATCTTTATTACTCATATTGTTTTACACTCTTTTTTTTTACATAGAAACTCTTCTAAGTCGGTAATGTTTATATTTTTATAACGCTGCACCATCCATCCAATTTAAACTATAAAAATATTTCTGCTACAGTATTGAAAACTTTGCTGACTTAGGACAGCTTATATATAAAAAAGTTTTTATATAAAAGTGGGATTGAACATGTTTTGTGGCCAGCCAACCTTCTCTCTTCCTGTTAATAAAACTGAGCAAAAACCTGTTGAAAATAATGGATAGAAAATTTAAATCCATTATGAGAAAAAAGGTTACTTACCTAAAAACTGCAGACCGAAATGCAGGGCCTGCGCTAAATCTAAGTACAATAAACAAATTATTGCCAGATTCTGGACCCAAATACATATTCATAGCAATGCAATGGCTGAAAAGTAGCACATAGTAAAAGTATGAAAAGAATAGAAATAATAAATTAAGAATTGTAAACATACCACCATTATTTTATGGACACTAATATTATATAATTTAAAAAAAATATATAATAATTAAATTAAATTTAAAAAAAGTAATTTTATCTAAAATTAGAATTTGGGGGCATATCTATCTATCTAGGAAGAATAATAGATTTATAATAATAAACGGTTAATGAAAAAAAAACTATGGAAATTTAATCATTACTATTTAAAATTTCTTTATTCATATATCTATTAATAAAATTAATTGGGCATTTTTGAACTAAACAATATTTAGTAAAATATTCATAGGTTTTTTTCTGATTTATTTGAAACTAGAAATTTATAACGTTGTACGTAATTAATAACAATATTTCTGAATTTACATGTACATTTCTCTCCCAATGTGGTACTTTTATAATATTGAAATTAAAGTCTTCACGTTTATCATAAATATTAGTAACAATTTTATGATATTTTAATTTAATTTCTATATCAAGAAAATTTGCTTCATAATTGTTACTATTTATCTGAATTAAATTAGGTTTAAAGTTGTCTTGCTTGCCAAAAATGATAATATCATCTACAAAGCGGAAAATGTAATATTCTGAGTTGTCACTGAAACTAATTTTAAAATAATGTAAGTATAAATTGGCAAGACAGTTGCTAGCAGGGCCACTTTGTGGCAAACCTTTAATCTGTAGATAATATTTACCATTACGATAAACATAGCTCTCTTTTAGAACTAACCTAAGTAGACAACCAAATCTATGATACAAGGGGTGATCAAATGAAAAGGTACGAAACGACATAAAAATGAAACAGTTAAATATTTGCATATTCCGCTAAGGGAGAATGTAGCGAGACATCTCGGGATGCCATTGGAGACTCTGACTGGGATCGGATCATGCGCGGGTGCCCGCATGCGCAGGAGAGAGCAAAGGCTCTTATAAAAAGCGCCGTCCAAATGATGCGAGCACAGAATTACTCGAGCACAGAAAAAGCATTTACTCCGATGTGTACTATGACACACTCCGACGCCTACGCAGGTCCATCAAGAACAAAAGACCGGGGCTGCTCACGGAGGGTGTGGTTCTGCTCCATGATAACGCGCGTCCACACGTCTCCAGAGTCACGCAAATGGAACTGGACAAGTTCCAATGGGAGACGTTGGACCATCCGTCCTACAGTCCGGACATGTCACCCTGCGATTTCCATGTGTTTGGTCCACTGAAGGAATACCTGAAAGGAAAGCGCTTCAACTCGGACGACGTACTCAAGGACACTGTGAAGGACTGGGTCTCGTCACAGCCACAGGAATTCTGGGAACAAGGAATCCTGCGGCTGGTTCATCAGTGGGATCGTTGTGCTCAGGCCTATGGTGTATATTTTGAATAAAATCTATATTTGTACCCACCGTGTCGTTTCGTACCTTTTCATTTGATCACCCCTTGTATGTGCCATTTTTAAATAAATTATATTTATGTAACTTTACAAGTGTTTTAATCATATCATCAATATCAATAGAGTTAAAAATATCTTCAAAATCTAAACTGTATACCAGAAATATTTTTATATCTTTAATTTGTTCAATGAGTTCTTTACTATTTTTAAGAATGGCTGAGGTTTTAAGATTTTTTTATTGTACCTTGTAATGTTTCAGGGAGAATTTTGCCTGATTTACTGATATATAAAACTATTAGTAACTGTTCTAAACTTGACTGAGTCTTTATGAAATTTAGGAGTAAGAAGTACATGTAATTTTGTGTCAATTCTTTTCAGTTTTAATCATGTTTACTCATCTCACTCTTGTAGCGAAATTTTGATCACACACACATATATATATATATATATATTTAGTTTTGGAAAATAAATTTCCTGTTTTATTTTTCTATGCTTGGTCTCGAAATTTCTTTTTCAGAAGAATCTTGATACAAAACTGTCGAGTCTAAAATTTTGATACATATAATTATATCTCTGAATATATATGAACATATATGTTACGTGTTTTTGAGAAAACATAATTGATTTTTTCTTTTTTTCATACTTTATATTTCTTGCAATCTAAGGACCATTATCTGCATGATATAGGTAATCGAACAATGCATATATTCTGCATTTCTAATATCACTAATTTCAAGCTTATAGACTAAAAACTATATTACACGCAAATAAATATTTGTTATGTTAAATATTATTTTCAGTTGACTTTTAAAATGTGTTTAATATTAAGATCAAATTAGTTCAAAGAAATAGTGGTTTGTTTAAGCAAATGAATGATACACATTGTGGTTTCAAACAAAAAATTAATTTTAAAATATTTTATTCAAAAATTATTTATTAATTGGGAACGAAATAAATGTAATTTAAAAAAAGGAAAGCCAAATGGATTTACAGTAAAAATTAGATCAATATTTATGTAATTAAAAGTGCAATAAGAAAACTTTCTGCGCGAGTTCATATGTTGCAAATACTTTAGAAATATGTTAGATGCTAATAATAGAAAGACATATTTAAATTCTAAGTATCAAGTCAGGAAGAAAATTACAATCTGAAAAATAAATATGTTTTCTCGTATTTCCTATTCCGTACAGTAATTATTTTGCTAATTTACGTAAATAATATTTCGCAATAATTTTATCACGTATATGTGAATGCCATGTGAATTTATTTACGTCTCAGTTTACCAGCCATCCTGCAAAATGAATTATTAAAATGTTTTATTTATATTCGTCACTTAGAACTCGTATCAACCTGTTAGCATATATATTTAGTCAGCTGAAGGGAAACTTGACATATTTCAGCATACGAAAACGATGCTTTTTAAATCTTATTTCACAAACCTGCTCTTTTAGATTGGTATCATATCCACCAGGAACCAGATCTTGGGATCTAAGAATATCTATACAGTAGAATAAATTTTAAGCTAGCTACATGCAAAATTCATATGTTCCAAGAATTTATGGATCTTTCTGTCTCGAGAGAATTACAAAGCTGTTTGCGAAGGAATTGGGCGCGAATATTTATGGTCCTCTTTTACGTTAGGGACACTCAATAGAAAGAAATGCAGTTTGTTTCACAAATGTATTGTTTAAGTGAATGCATTTGGGACACTCCCTGAGAGTTTTAGAGAAAAAAATTGAGAAAATTTTGGACAGGTTACATCTTAAGATATAGTAGTCTACTTAAAAATATTTATGGGATCAGTGTTTTGGTTCTTTTCTACGCATTCACTGAAATTGACTCCTAAGTTCATATTGATTTACATGCACGGAAAGAAAGACAGAAGAAATGTTTTACTTTTATTGAATTTTGAATAATATTGATTGATTAGCTCTTACAGAGATTTTTAGATTTCATTTCTTTTAAATAAATTAGTATTTGCATAGGGCATATGTAATATCTTTATTTATCCATTTATTTTTACAAAAAAAAATAATAGTGAGTAAAATTCAATTTGCTGTCAAACTTAGTGTCACCCTTATGTTTAATTTAAAGAATACAGTTCCAAGCTATTATTTGGCTTATCGTGACTTATCAATTGCATGATAGCATAACTATGATTGCGTGGTAGCATAACCGGGATACATTCAAGATGTTTTATTATTCTAAAACTTAGAATATGAATAAAAACTCCAGTTATAAAAACAAATAATATTCGACTCTTATCTTGTTCTTTTAACAAAAATAACTGTATTTAGAATAATGATAAAACGAAATAGTTACGAACTTAATGGTGTTAGTTTACTAGATATGTAGCCTATTAAAATGATTAATGGTACTTTTATGATAAATGATTCATTCCTGCTGTGATATCAAAGTACTTATCCTTTTGCAACTTCCTTTCATTTGTACTAAGAAAAAAAGTGAATGAACAGCAAATTATCTAGGTAATACAAATATTTAAAAAATGGCTTTATTCGGAAACGAAGATTTATAGATGTATCTATATAATCCACAAATGGAAAAACTTTTAATGAATATTACTTTATGAGATATATTTTAAAGTGAAAAATACAAACCAGTTCTTGAATTTTGAAAGATATATGTTTAGAAGAATTAATAGTATTATGTAGTAAATACATATAATTTATTCTTAAAAGATTTAAATATTGGTATTTATTCCGAGTTGAGAGAGATATAATCAATGATTATTACAAATAAGGAAAAATATTCAATCATTTGAATATCTGTCTCTGAATGAAATGAAACGTACTCAAGCTTTCTAGTTCTAACTTTTTTCTCCAAAAAGCTGTAGTTCACTTTTGTAATTATAGGAAAGTTTTATATAAGTTTTAGCAAATTATTGCATTTTTTTAAACCTTAGTCGTTAATAAAAGGTACATATATCCGAACCAATTTAGTTGTACAAATATTTATTGAAGTGCTAAAAACACAACAACTGTATTTACTTTTCAATGATTAAATAATTCACACTAATTTATAATATTTTCAAATATAAAGCAAAAGAGAAAAAATTTAAATATATATATAACTTAACAAAACGATAGTATGTTTATTTTACTTTATGAAATCTAATTTTCTTGATTTTAAAAGGATAAAATAAATAGCTGCCATAATTACAGAAAACACTCTCACAGCAAAAAAAAGTGGCAATTATCTGTTCGATCTGCAATGAAATAATTATCATATGTGATAGTAATTTAAACGCTCAAAATTATTGAAATTTGTCTTAATTGGATTATTTTATATGGAGCTTGGTTTAAAAAATGCTACTTTAAATGAATCTGTTTTATAAATTATTTCAAAAGAAAGATAAATATTTTTTTTCATTTGGTTTTTAAATAATAATCATACCCTTTTTAAAGACATAAACAATCATTGTTTCTGGTATATTTCTGCAGCTCAGTTTCTTAAGACAAACAAACAGAAAAAGGTAATTTTGTTTTCGATTAGAATTTAACGAACTATTGATTGAGTTAGAAGCATGGATAAAACACTTGTTCTCAGTCATATTAAGTTTTGAATCTGTTGACATCGGTTAACCACACTGTTAACACATAGATAAATAAATTTAAAACACCTATGGTAAGGATATTAGGTATGTGACTTGAGTGATTGGTTTCGAGAGGTGATACAAAGGGAGAAAAAATCATTAGGGATTTTAAGAAATAAAAACGATGACTGTAAAAAATCTCCTGTATTAAAATGATTAATATTTTTCTGGTTCCAAGCACATTCGCATTTGATTCAGATCTCAAAATTTTGCGCATTAATTATCTGAAGAGATTTCAATTTTAAATTTATTTTACACATTTTCTTAGCATATATAATTATATTATGAGCATAAGTGTGTTTTCCCATAAAATGAGATTAGACTTAATGCTTAGGCAGATACATTAAGGAAAGATTATTTTCACTGATTAGGTCTTATGTAATAAATACTATGGTTTACAAATAAATATTGCTTATATTCAGTTATTTTTTAAGACAGCGTATCTCAAACTGTGCGGTGCTCCTCCCCCACTGTGGGGCCATGATAATCCTATGAGATGGGATCGATCTTATCGAAAAGTCGAAAATAAAAGATTGCTTAAAAAAGTATTAATTCACTGAAATGAAGCAAAACAAAGAACATTCTAATATAATAAAAAATAATTTACACGTATAGAATGATATAATAAATATATCAATATTGCTTAATTGCTTATCACGAATGCTTGTATTTGATAAATAATTTAACAATATTAAGTTAAGAAAAAGTTTAATAATTGACCTGGACTTGTCATATACAAAATTATTTACAAAATTTAATATTTATCCAGTACTTTGTATGGTTTATAATTAAAGTCGTATTGTAGCTTTACGTTAAAGTACATTATTGAATTCAATACATAGTTATTCTACTGAAAAGGGGAGGGCGATGAAATTTATGATTAAAAACTGGGTTGCAAATGGTGAGAGTTTGAGACGCACTGTTTTCAGAGCATATATTTTCGATTACTGTCTCTAAAAAAATTTGAAATACGTGTGAATATATAATTAAAATAGTTCACAATAATCATAATATTAAGAAAGCAATAGAGAGGGAAATTGAAATAATTTGAAATTTCTAAAGTGAAGAAAATGTAACTTATGAATACATATTTTTGGTTGACACTCTGGATTATTTTTGGCAAAGATTACTGGTTATTGTTCATATAGCTTATTAATAGTACAAAATAGCTTATTAATATATATTTATTCATAGATAATGAATATTTCTAAGTGTCAAATGCTAGTTTTAACTCAAAATTTTTTTGATATTGTTAAAATTACAAAAAAAAAAAATTAAAAAAAAATTATATTCAATATTAAAAGTTTCTGTCGTTTATAAGGAAGTTAAGTAGAACTGAGTAGTTAGAAAATGGTACTAAGTTTTTTTCATAAAATAGTTTAGCCTAATTGTCTAACGCAGAGGTATTTATTGAAAAGAGTGTTTGATATGCAAGGGTTATGAAACAAAAAAGTATTAACTGAAATCTACTATAATAATAATTAACGCCTATGCAAAAGTATATTGTTTATTAATGTACTTTTTCTAAATATATTCTTGAAAATTATGAAATTTGTAATTTTTTCTCAAAGTTTTACGTTAGATTTGACTTGGCCCATGTTGAAACTCCCACAGTGATTATAATTAACTAAACAAATCTTGTTCTTTTGTTTTTAAGCAATTTTTGACCAAAATTAATTTTCTGTTGTTAAATATAATTTCAAATCATATTGTTTTGAAAAAAAATTTAAGCATGCATTATTTTTTTCTTTATTTGTACATTTCAATTTAATTAGAATTATTTTTAATTTTTTGATCACAAGCTAAATACAGAAAATATTAAATTAAATTTTAGAGGAATAAATTTTAAATGGCAAACAACGCACAAATAACTTATTGTTTTTGATTTTTTCCCTTCATTTTAATTTCACGGCGTTTCTTGTACAAGATATTTTTCCATACATGCAGTTCATTTTAGTTTAAATATCTACACATGTTATTGTTTAAATCATTATGGTATTATTAACCAAAATTGAATTATAATATCACTAGTGTGGGGAAATTTTGTCAATGGTTAATAAACCTTTTTTAATTATATCCTTAAAACAAACAAAAAAGATGATTTCAACAGCCACTGAGCTCTGGATTTCATTGGGTTAAATGAAATCAGGACGACTCACTTGAAAAGTTTCAAATATGATAGTGGATTCTAAACACAGGTAGCATAATTATTAATAAATGATAATTTGAATGAATGAAATAAAATATTGAAACAATACATATCAGAGCACATTACACTGTTGTTTTGTGTAGTATTAAGTAATGAAATAAATTTGAATGCTTTATTCGATAGTGTCACTTAAGCTTCTAAGTGCTCAAATAAAGTAATTGTTCAAAAAAGGGTGCTGCACAAAATCCTTAACTAATTTTTGGAATTATCTTCCTTCATGTTTAAAAAGATGTTTGAACTTAAAAATACATACACAGAGGTGTTAAAGGGAAATAGAGAAGTGTGATTCCTATCATTCATCTTCTATGTAAACATCATTCTTTCGTAATTTTGTATTGTATATTGAGTGCCGAATTAATCAAGTTTACTTTCATTTTGAAAACTGAATATTTCGATCAAATTTAAATGTTTGAAAAAAATATTCCTTTAGTTTATGAATTTCATATTTCTCCTTTAAAGCATATCTGGATTTTAAAATAAGAATTCAAATCTATAAATGATAATCTTAAATAAGTTGTGATAATAAAATCGGAATTGTATTTTACTATTATTTTAAGTCCTAATTGTATAATATTAATATATCATTCATATCATATTAATGAAATCATTATAATAATTAATTTAACAAAACCGTTGCTCCTTACTAGTAGTACATGAGTTATTTTTCGATATGTTTAATTGTTTTAGAGGTCTAAGCAATATTTTAAAAAGGGAACGGAATAGATATTATAATAGACATAATTATTTCAATATAATTGTTTTTGTTATAAATAATTTTGAACATATGGAATTATATGAGCCTTTGTTGCAATTTTGTTAAAGCCAAATCAATTATAAATTGAAGCATTTTGATGCAGGAGAATAGAAATTTAAAACAGTAGTAGAAATCCAGAAAAAATAGTTTACAGAAGGAGTGAATGGATAAATATAAGTTTGATGACAAAAAAGAAAAAGAAAATGTTCCCTACTGCAACATTTCTGAAACTGTAGGATGGGCCCCCCTAAGAGGGCGGGGAAACTCTATTTGGGTGAGCGAGCATATCAAAAGTGGAAAACAAAATATTATTTAAAAAAATTATTTACTGAAAGGAAGTAAGACAAAATGCATTCTAACATAAAAAATAAAATACAAATTTACAATGATTTAATATTTATCAATGTATGAGTACATTTCATTGTATTTGGCAATTAATGTAAGGATACTAAGTTAAGAATTAGTTTAATAATCACAAGTGATCTATCATATATAAAAATACTTATAAAATTTAATATTTATCTTGATAATTTGTACGGTGTATAATTAAAGTCGTATTGTAGTTTTAGCATCTAATTAAATATTAATCAATTCAATGTATTAATATTGTATGGAATAAGAAAGAGGGGAGCGATGGAAATAATGATTGACAATGGAATCTTAAACTTTGAAAGTGTGAAAATTACTGCCCTACCACATAAAATAAATGCATATAGACACTCTGTGTGCTTACATATCCGTTATTATGATTAAAAACGATCTAATGAAAATTTAATTGCTGAACTACACTACTACTGCTAATTTCTTATACGCCAAGGATAATTTTGTATACTCCCAACTTTCTGAACACTATAAGCTTCTTTCTTAACCTATATATATATATATATATATATACTAGCTGACCCGGCCACGCGTTGCTGTGGCTGTGTTTTAATGCGTTTGTTCAATATTATTCTAAGCTATTCAATGCAGTCAAATTAATCTTCGTTTATAATTTTGGAGGATTGAAATAAAGTATAAAACAACAAATTACTTTAATTTTGTATTTAAATCATATCCTATTTGAGTGTAGTATAATGCATGAATTACTAACGAAGTCATTAAGTAACAACATATGAAGATTTAATTTTATAAATGTGGTGAACAACGTTGATTCTTTGCAATTTTTTAAAGTTATTTGTATCATTTTAAAGTATAACAAATAAAAATTTTATACAACTAATCGCTAATCGGTGCACAATATTTTTCGGTAACCCGTATTTTGCTCACTCAAATAGATTCAACGCTTTCCGCACACGTGAGCATGTGACATCTAGTTGCCCATTCGAGAAACATGGATTTTCTAAGTCCAAGTATCAAATGAATATTGTTCTGTTTCAGATTCATTTATGGTCATCGCGAAAGCCAAACGAATCGGAATTGAAGCCTTTTGAATGGTATTAGAGATTCTGAAGGTATCAGTGGAATACGTGGCAACAAATTCCGGAGTAGCAGAACCAAATTTTCAATCAAACTTTACAGTCAAAATGTTTGCATCAAGAAGTTCCCGGTATAATTCTTTTGATTATTAAACGTGCACCGTTGCATTAGCTAGGTGAATTTAAGTTACGCAGATAATAACCAGGGAACCAACTGAAGATTATGTGGTGATATTCCTGATATATCTAAATAATTCAAAAATCCGGTTGGAAAACTTACGGTTTTGTTTTCATCAACAATAGTGTCGATTGATTTACAAAAGGTTGGATCAACTGGCAACAACCCTGTGTCTGAAAGTTTATTTCATCACAATATCAAATTTTTTTCTGATTATGTAACTGGATTACAGAGGCAATAATTATCATGATAACTATACAGTATATCCAGAAAGACACTCTCAATCAGTTCCTTTTTGCCTAAAGAACAATGCAGAAATCGTCTGGGTATTTCATGCATTATGTATTGGGATGAAGTCTACTTCACTGTTTACGATATTCAGTAGTTGGTTAGGAAATATTTGCTCAGATTGATCATCGTGCAAATGTACTCACGTGTCTATGGTCAGTCGAAGTGTTTCCGCTTTTCGCCATAAAAACGATTGTTTTAAACAGGCGTTAATCTCGTGAGCAAAAGTAGAGCGTGTAATGGCTGTTAATGCCTGTCGGAAATCACCAGACAGTAATACAACAGCAACACCGAGTATTCTCTCGTTGCCATTTAAATTTTGCAAAGCTCGATGTAATTCTTTGAGTGAATGTGTATGGTTCATGGTACAATTGTCCCTGATCATGACTGAATTCATTTGCAATACTGTAGCCGATCCACTCTTTTTTTCAATGGTACACATTGCATCTTGTATTTTATGAATGTCCAATGGCAGCTGATGCGGAATGTGCAGTTTTTAAGCCATCTAACACAGTGACAACAATGACCGAAGATGCAATTTCCTATTGCAATCATATTTTCGCACGACTGCTCCTGAAATTTTAGTTGCTACAGGGAATGCAAATCCGGAGGTGGAACTCGAACACAAAGCCATTTGACCTCATTCCAGCAATATACAGAAAATTTACGGAAGCTTTTGAAATCCGTATCCAGATTCTCATTCCAACCCCGAGAAGTACTCGGTGGAATCCAATCCCTCGGTGCCCCCGTGATGTCTCTGAAGGGAGACATCACGGTCGGTCGGCATTATCCGGCAGTTACGGGAGTTTCTAAAATCCGATTTCACATTTTTATTGTTTCCCATCCAGAAAAACATCAGGAAAGCATTTCTCTCTCCTCAAGAATTTTGAAAAGCAATCCTTTTCCACAGTTCATGCAAAATACTTTCGTCTGGCATTATTTGACGTAGATATGAGATTATATTGAATTGGAAAGAGAATATTTGGATCGGCAGTTCCGAAATACAATCAAAATCCTTTTTTCGCGTCTCTATGTGGGCAGCGGCCGCGGTAGCCAAGTGGTGAAGGCATCGGATCATTTCTAGCGTGTCATGAGTTCGAGCCCAGCACCATTAAAAACCCGCAGTGTAGATGTGAGATGCAATTTAAATATGTCGAGAGGCCAAACGTTCTCCCGTTGGTGTGGTGTGGTAGCTAGGAGAGGGGGTGCCATCTCAGGTATCTTCCGCGTCACTTGACCATGGTTCAAAATTACGCGGTCAGTCGCCAAAAGCCCTCGTGTAGTGGAAAAGTGCGACGTTAAGATCCACTCACTTACTCACTTTACGTCGGCAAGATACGCTGGCACTGCTGTCCGAGAATATTCCAATTCCCCGGCATTATCTGGCGAAAATACAGGAATTTCTATATTTCGATTTCAGAATCGCTTAAACCATCTCAAATTACACCGGGAATACACTTTTCCCGAGCCAAGACTTTAAGGGTGAGCTCCTGCCCCGGTTTGAGCAAAAGACGGTCATCCTGAATTGTCCAGCAATGTTACTGTTATTTCTCTGATTGAATATCAGATTCGGATTATCCGTTTTGAAATACACCAGGGACAAAGTTTTCATGATCCAAGGCTTTTAAGGCATACCCCTGCTACGGTGTGTCTAAAATACGGTCGAATGGCATTATCCGGCAAAGTTTTCGAAACTTCTAAAATTCAATATCTCTTTCTCATTTAACACTCCAAAATGCACTCGGAGATGACTTTTGATGTGCCAGCGAGAGCAAGTTCAGTCGCTCGAGATAATGAAAATCCGGACGCGGAACTCGAATCATTTGCTTTTTCTCTTAATTCAGATAATATCCGGCAAGTTTAGCGAGGTTTCTGAAATATAATTTCAAATTATCGTTTCCCGCCTCTAGATACAACTGGAAATTACGTTTGTACCCCTGACCCGGCAAGTTCAGTCCCTAGAAGGGGCATTAGGGTCATCCGGCATTATCTAGCAAAGTTACAGGAATTTATAAAATTATATTTCAAACTCTCATTCACCATCCCGAATTACAACAAAAACGCACTTTTCCCGCACCAAGACATTAAGTGTAAGCTCTTGCCACGGTTTGCGTATTAAATGGTCGTCCTGAATTATCCGGCAAAGTTACAGTTATTTCTCAAGCTGGGTATCAGATTCGGATTATCCATTTTGAAGTACGCCAGGGTCCAAGTTTTCACGATTCAATTCTTTTAATGTAAGCTCCTGTTATGGTGTGTCTAAAATACGGTCGGCCGGCTTTATCCGGTAAAGTTATGGTTATTTTTGGAAACTGACTCGAAAATCGGATTCCGCACCCCGGAATACGCCAGGCAATTGATTTTCGTACATTTTGGTTTGCAATATCTGCTTCAACAGACACATGAGCAATGCCACATTTTGCGATTATTCCCTTACGGGAATCTGGCAACGTTTTTTCCGAATTCTTCACATTTCCGGCAATAAAAAAATTATGGCGTGATTAATTGAAATAAAAACCATCCTATGTTTTAAGTTGGACGAAATGACACACAGTATGAAAATTATGTTATGATCGGTTGAGTAGTTTCGGAGTCCATTGCGGACAAACACTGTGACACGTATATTTTTTATACAAAGAAGATACATATATATATATATATATATATATATATATATATATAAATAAATAAAATTGAAGTGTCTGTTTGTAATTTCAAATTAGCAGCTTTTTACTAAATACATTTAAAGGCATATACGGTACTTATATCGAAAAATCAATTTTTAAAATTTTTGTCTGTCTGTCTGTCTGTTTGTTCCGGCTAATCTCGGAACTTCTGGTCCGATTTTTAAAAATTCTTTCACCAATGGAAAGCTACATTATCAGCGAGTACATAAATATATTTTTCCCATATTCCTACGGGAACGGGAGCTATGCGGGTAAAACGTTGACGTTGCTTACTCCCCACCAAGTTGTCGCAAAATTATGCATTTGCTCAATAATGAAATTTTAATAAATATTTTCTCACACATTTGTAACAAATAACTGAAACATAGTGTTATTTAGGATCTTCACAAAAAGCAATTTTTTAAAGGGTTTTTATGGTTATTATTTACGTTACGTTTGGTAAATGTCAAACTCAAACTTTGAGATATATCGCCAAGTTGGCTAAGAATTTAAATCCCAGATATTTTAATGAAATTTTCTCCCACTTTTTAAAGGGGAAACGAAAAAAAGTTTTAGCGAATTGCGCGCGCGTGATATTGAAAATTCTATGGTATTAACTGACAGTTTCGTAGTTTTGATTAGTTTGAACTTTTTAACCTAATTATACAATATTCATATTTTGCACAAAATTTTCACTTATTCTGAACCTAGATATTTTCATGGATGTATTACTTTGAAGATATATAATATGGAGGCATCCATACAATGTTACTCGCCGAATAAAATTAGGGAGCTTTACGCAATACTTATTTCATCTTCGGTCCTTCTAATCCTCAAACCTTTTGGAATAAGTACAAAGACTACATGGCGGAAGATATTTTGCGACGAAAAACAACCAAATATGCTTTTGAATGAACAAATCTGCAACGAAACGTAATAAAGGTTTTCAGAATGGTTAGGAAGAAGCTACATGATTTTGGAATGATTAACCCTAGACGTGTCAACGGAAATGGCTTCGATAATGAAATTACATGATAATTAAACTACGATTTTATAGCATTGCAGCATCAAGTAACAGAATTTACCCCTCAATTAACTCCAGAACAAAGTCACGTTTTTCAACAAGTGTTACGCAAAGTAGAATCCATCAGTGGTGCACTCCTTTTTCTGGAAGCCCCTGGAGGAACAGGAAAAACATTTTTGCTAAACTTATTACTAATGACCAACAGAAAAACCCGGAAGATAAAACCCAGAAGATAGCAGTTGCTATGGCTTCTTCTGGTACAGCCGCGATTTTACTAACTAAAGGTCGCACAGCACATTCCGTTTTAAAATTATCGCTTAATCTTGCATTTGAAGATTCACTTATCTGAAATTTCAGAAAAAATAGCTCTCAAGGCTGAATGCCTCCACAATGTAAGCTTTTAGTGTGGGATGAAAGTACGATGTCTCATAAGAAAGCTATAGAAGCGTTAAATCGGACTCTTCAGGATTTATGATATAGAACAGATATTATAGGAGGAATGGTAGCTTTATTATATATTGGTTGGTGAATTCAAGCTTATGGGAAAAGTTGAAAAATTCAGTCTGAAAACGAATATCCCACGGATTATCATACCTCGAATTCCAAGTATCCCCACTGACCTACCGTTTCAATTCAAAACGAGTCCAATTTCCAGTTTTTACTGTTGCTATTAACAAAGCTAACATTTCAGGTAGCAGGGGGTGCATTTGGAAAAGCAACGATTTTCCCATGGCCAACTATATGTTGCCTGATCGGTGTGTCCAATGCCCAAATCTTCACATATTAGCAACTGAACATATAATGTGGTATACAGAAGCATCTTAGAAAAATATTCTGTTTTGAGCTCTTTTAAAGAGGAATTATATAGTAGTAGGAATTATATAGAAGAGGAATTATATAGGAATTAGTAGATACTTTCGATTTTTAAAAATATTAATAGTTTAAGTTATTGAATTTTTGTTTTTAATTATTATAATATAAATTACTTTTTCAATTTTTTAAACTAAGCTCAATTTTAGAATTTTTAAATTGTATTGGTTCCAATCAAGCAATAAAAAAATTACCATATTGTGTTATTTACTTTCTAATGATAATGATTGACGACTTTGACAGTTATTTAAAGACATCAACGCGAGCGGAGCCGCGGGTAAAAGCTAGTATATATATATATTAATATATATCAATTTTATGGTTGTTTCATACCAACTACATTATACACTGTAATTGGTTTAAGCAGAGCATTTTTTAAGTAACTCTAATTAAAGAGACCCAGTTAAAAAATTGAACATATTAATTATTTAAGGCAAATATAAATTATTTAAAATTCATCTTATTTATATATTTTTTTTATTTAATTCTTATTATTTGGCGTATGTATTGTACGAGAACAAAAATTGGAAGAGAAGTGGATTGCAAAATGTAATCAACAACATTTTTGAATCTTATCACGTATCATTTATAGTGCTGTCAGCAAAAGGTGTACAGATTTTTTGCAATATCTTTTTTCACTAATCATTCGACAAGAAGTTTTATTTAGTAAAGTTAATTAAAGCTTTTTATTGATTCAAGACAACTATTAAGATGTGGAAAAGCAATTAATAACACAATTAATATCAACTTCATTTTTTTCTTCCTTTCGTAAATAATTTTTATTTATTTATGTGAATTATACATAATAGAGGTGGCAATGCTGAGGATCGTGTTTTAAATAAAAAAAACTATTATTTTATTAAAAAATTACATTTAATGGGATATTATTTTGAAATTAAAATTTTAAATTTAATGTCGGATATGCATATACACAATCTATTTTTACTTCCAATATTAAGTGAATTCCTGTAAAATTTCAAAAATTGCTTAAGAGCTTAAAAATAGCTATAACGTGTGAAATCCTCAAGATTATACAAAAAAAAGACTACACTAAAGTTTTAAAAACACATCAGGGATAGGATTTTGAATATTCACAGAATTTCTTTAAAGTTTTAAGTTAGAAAGCAAGCATTCGTCTGAAATACTTTTGCAGAAGTGAGACAGTACAGGAAAAGTTAAAAAGAAAAAGTTGAAGACTCCCATTGATTTACTGTGATATAATTCTCTTTAAATCATAACACTTAGCAGATATGTAAAATTTTGAAGAGTAATAATGCATTTATAAAAAATAAAGTCCAATGTTTCCTTAGGCTATGGATGAATATTTCAAGGGTTCAGTACCAATTCAGCTTTAGTTTCAGTCTTTCTCAAACATTTAGGGGGGAAAAACAACTAATCATATATTTTTCTGATTTAAAATAATCTTTTAAATACAGTTTTTGATACACAAATCCTACATTAATCAGCTTTACTGTACACTATGTAAAATGTCTCTATATCACGATATATTGCGTGCGAATGTCTTAGAAATACGTTTTGATTATTCTCTTTCTGTAATGCAAGAGCATTTAAATTATTTTTGAGAAATGATAGCTATTCTGCCTCATCAGAAATATCTAATACATACTCCAACATTAATATCATTTCCTTAATTATCTCTCTCTCAACAATAGTTTCTGTTTATTCTGCTTATTATTCAGTAGAGGGTGTTCTTGTTAGTAATGATGTTTTATTTAAGAATGACATAATTGCAAAACAACAATTACATGAGTTTATGTATGTATATATATATATATATACATAACCAAATAAATAACAGAACGGAAATTTAATGAGGAATAATATATTTTGTGTAGGTCGATTATATTTTTAATTTTTATGATAAAATAATCTTGTATATATAGATTTATTATGTTAATAACAATATTTAAGTTAAGTTTAACCAATTTTATAATATCTAGAATAGTCAGTACATTTTGAATTAACCAGGTTTAAATGTATTTTTTCTTTAATGCTTAAAGCTATTTTTCTAATTAAATGCAGCATTTTGCTTATCACTCAATTAAAAAAAATAATCTTTCTTTGAAGATTTAAGCAATACATTTATTACCGTTATTAAATGTTTCCAAATCATTAAATACATTTACAGTATAAAAGGTTATGCTGTGGTCCTTGATTGGCATTTATTGATCAAAACACAGCTGATATTAAAATCTTATAGATAATTCATGCCGTTAAAATATCTACTCCGTACATTTCAAAAATTACTTGAAGTAGTTTTTTTTTCACTAATTATGTAGAAATAAATTAGATGTTTTACAAAATATATATTTCTTTATTTAATAATATTACTATTTATATCGATGCATAATTGGTTACATAATTCCCTATAATAGGTTATTGTATAAAGAAATACGTTTATGTATATTTCCCCATGCATTCACCTGCATTATTATCCTTTTTTATATTAAACAATCAATCATGAATAAATATATAACATCATTTTCATATTTTCAAATAAACAAAACCCTTATCATGAAGTTATTTTGATTAAAAAATAATTACAAAAAAAAAAAAAAAAGAACTGTACATGTGTAGAAAATGTAAACGTTTTCAAATTAATAATCTATAGAGATGTATGATAATGAACTATCTATAAAAATGAAGCCTGTTTCTTTTACGTTGCTTAGTTTCACTATTTAATTTTACGTATTTCAAAATAGCACGTTATGTATGTGTTCTCAGTATTTTCTGAAAGGTCATTATTATTTGAGTCTTTTAATATTTAAGGCATCAGTCTTTTAATATTTAAGGCACAGAATGTCAGATCTTATCTTTGTTTACTTATCTATTATTTGGTTTCTAATACGTACACAGCTTATTTAATAACAGATGACTACATCAGTAAAAATATTAGCTATCCAAAGCACTTAATAATAAAAAAAAAGTAAGGATTTCTTAAAAATATTTTTGCTCAAGTATTCTTTAATTCTCAAGTTAAAGAAAATATTTAAAAAAAGGAATTCCGTTATTGAATGTGAAAGGTGAATTGAAGGTGAAATGTTAAGATGTTTTTACAATACTGAGTTCATATTTTATCCGAATATTAGCATAAACATCCATGGAGGACATAAAAACTTTATGACAAAGGTTTTTTTTTGAGAAAAAAATGTTTAATAAAAACATTTTTTCCATACTTCAAAAAAGGTTTTGAAATTTTTATTTTCGAAAAAAAAAGGAAATTTTTTGCTTAATTTAAGAAATGTGAATATTTATTGCATGCTAAAACTTAAATGAATCAAAATAAGAAACAGATTTCTTAAAATTTAGAAAAAAATATTTCTCTTAAAAATATTTTAAATGTTCTATAAGATTAATTTTTATAACAATTTTAATTAGCATTTTCTTTTGCGATTTTTATCAAATCACAGAATAAAATTAAAATGTTAATGATTTATTACGTCAGTTCACTGTATTAAAAAATAAATAAAATTTATAAAAATAAACTTAAAGGATTTTCAAAAATTACAAATCGATAATATAATCTAAAAAATCAAAATTTGTTACAGTTTTATAATTAAGTATTAACCAATTCGAATAAAGCTTTTTAAAAATGTATTTGATAGAAAGAAATAACGTGCATTGAATAAAACATGCTTAAATTTTTTCATTGAAACTAGTAGAAAGGAATTGAAGTATTTCATTCCCTTAAAGATCGCTGCCATCCTATGTCTATTTCATTAACTAACCTCGTGTATTGATTGCGTCCTTGATATGAGACTATTATCTTTGTGAAGGATGTGTGTGTATACAAAATACACAGGCCTATTTAAAAGGATTGTAATTAGAGTGAGCCCAGGAGAATTACTGAACGTAAGGGAAATAAATTTCAAAGTGAAAAACTGAGGGAAAATGGAAGAAATTGTTACCGAGAAATTAACGTTTGCGTTAAAAAAGTGGTTTATTTCAGAGGATAATTACCAAACGAGATTCAGAAAGAAACTGAATCTTACTATAAGGAGACTAGAAGACTATTGTTAGTGATTATACGATAATTAACAATATACTAAAATATTTTTTTGATAAAATCAAATCACACGCACAAGATAAGCCTCTCTGGCTCTCTAAATTCATTTAGATATTTAGTAATCAAAGATTCAATATACTAGTTAAACATGTCTCATATTACGAAGCGGTCTCGTCACAATGACAGTCAATATTTTTCGAGTGTGGGTTTGGAGTGTGATTGAAAGTCGCATGTCTTCCATTTAAATATTTTAGCGGATTGGAAAATGTTGTGGAATTCTTGAGTGCAAAGGGAGGTAATACTGAGTAATATACCATAATAGTATAATTCCAAGTTGCATAATTAAATTAATCTGTTCGGAATTAATTGATAGTAAGTAATTGGGCAATCGTTCATCTAAATTTTTTTTTGAATTTTTGAAGCCAATGTTTGTGGTATAATGTGACAAATTGTTTCAGGATGAATTTTTCAATCGAAATCAATCACCAATTTGACATTATAAAAAAACATTGTTACAAAATTTGGTAAGGCTATAACTGGTAAAA
>BMAO01019713.1:62323-80499 GCA_019973975.1 Trichonephila clavata | reverse complement strand
CAGTATCTTGGACTCATGAAAGGCTGAGTCAAGCTTGCCCAACCCGGGGTTGAGTCATGGACCTGTAACGTGGAAGAGCGATACGCTGCCATTCGGTCATTGGGGGGCTGATACAGAAAAAAAATGAATGATTTCTGTACAAGTATAAAATGCTTAATAAAATCGCTACAACTTTTTGCTGCAATTTTTTTACTAAATTTAATGAGTGATGGCACAAGGAATATAAACTGCGCTTGGACTGTTCATTAATATGTGTCTGTAGACCTGAGTATGGACATATTGGACGCATTATCAAATGATTGTCCCCCTCTATAATTTTTAATATCCAATCCATATTTAGCTTAAAGTTTTAAACTTGATAATTTCTGTTCTGAATATAAAGGAGGATGTCCTTCTGTATGCATAAATTGTACAAATCTTGTAGTATGAATTGCTCAAGTTTTGAGGCCACTGGCTAAGCGCACTTTCCCACACGGGATAAGCGCACATCATCCAGAACTATACACTTCTTTGCTTGGAAACTAGAAAGGTCCTTTCCTTTCTCTTGAGGAGTATCCGTTTACTAGATGACGAGTTAATGCTGTACGGAATGTTTTAGTTGGTCTAAATTTTCTTTTCTTTTGTTCACTAGCCACAGTATGAAACTATTTATGATCGTAAGGTCAATAAGAAAATAAAAGATACCATTCCATAATTTTACAGATCTTCTTATTTGGTATACTTCTTTTCTTTTATCGAAGTGATCAACCCTTCCATGGTATCCTTATTTACAGCGACAGCTTTTGGACAAGGCACCGTTAGTACCGTTTTGCTTGTCCGATTTACAGATGTCATAATTGCTGGATTGTGTGCAGTAACGTAAAACTGAAGCGGGAATTAGTCTTCCCATCGTTATAATAGCAAGGCCAGTATATTATAATGGGTTTTGAACTTCCTACAGGTGTTATTTTATCAGATCATGTAGATGACCAAGGCCAGGAAAGGGTTAACTTTACTTCCAAACGTTTCTCTGCTTCTAACCTCGCCCCCTCCCATAAGTTTTCCAAAACGACCTCATAGGGATTAGTACTGCCTACTTCTTACAATAATCTGTATAGCATAGTGAGATTAAACGAAACAAAACAGATATCTTAAATGAGGAGTGCAGCATAATTCAAGAGCAATGTCTACAGTGGAGTAGTAGAGCACGCAAACATTTTTCCAGGGGGAGGGGGTCCATGGTCGAAAATCCCCCCCCCACTCGTATCATACCTCAAGACAACACCAATTGATTCTTCTGGTTTTGTCGATTTTGTTAACAAAAAACAGTAAAAAATAAATTATTGAATTAATAATTAGCATTAATTAATAAAATAAATTGTTAATTACAAGCTATTTATGTTATATATATATAGGATTATCATCAATCGAAAAAACTCCTTTGGGGAGGGGGTCCAGGCCCTTGGACACCCCCTTGTGTGCGCCACTGCAGTGGAGTAACGTACATCCCCGTATCATCGGGGGGCCAGGATTCCAGGGGGCTCAAAGTCTGACTAGTGCCAAGTACGTATTTGGACTAGGGGCCCGTTTCCTGACTTCGTTGAGGCTCTAATATTCACAATTATACGCCACTGTGAATTTCTATCTACCCAATAAACCTTGGCTTCCTACTCACGTAAAACTATTCCCAGAAAACAAATCTAAATGGTTCAAGTCACCTTCGTAGTAAAAAATCGTTACGCAATTCCAAGAAAATTTTTAGCGTAAATTGGTTTTTAATAGCTGTCTAATACATCGGATAATCAACAGAAATTCAAACCGAAGCGAATGGGGAACTGGTTTCAGTTTTATTTTTGCTACTTCTACGATAAGTTGGGTCAAGGAAGGTTCTATTTCCTCTACACAAAAACGCGCGTAAATTTCCCTCCATTACTCTCGATTTCTGCAAAAAAAAATTATTTATTCTTTGAAATCAATCAAAATTACCTCTTGCGTGGGGAGAAAAAACTTACTCTTTTAAAAAACTGGTAAAAAGTTTTTAAATTGAAAATTTGAATCGGAGATATCGGTGTGGGAAAATTAATTGAAAAAAGAATCCAGATCGGTCAAGGTGGTTCGGAATTGATTTAGTTAGGTTGGGTTAAATGTGAAACGGTGTAATTTTTGCGCGTGCGTGGATAAATGTCAAACAAATCGTGATCGCGTAATTACCAAGGTTGATTTGTTGGTTAATCCTTTCTGAGAAGCAATGAAAGGTAAATATAAATTGACTTTCACGGTGAAACTTTTGACATAACTGCTCTTTTATGAGAGAATTCTTCATTCTGCCTGGATTATTTCGTTATTAAACTGTTGCAATCTTACAAATATTGGGTTTATATTTTTTTAAATTATTAGTTCAGTGTGGAACAAAGGCAAAATCCTCAGATGTTAGAACACAGGGCTCGGCAACCTTTTAACTGTGGCGTACTAAACCAATCTACAATAAGATTTAGCGTGCATACACAGTAGGACATTTTTGAGAACAATTCGTTTCCCTAGATAATGCACACAAAGTTAGAGAATAGAGGTCAATAAGAATTATATAGATATTTACAGTTTTATTACATATTAATTTTGGACCATGCAAAGATATTTAATGTAAAAATAAACAGCGTAAATAGAACTATTTCTTCAACAAAAGTAAAAAATTAAAATTGTTCATATGTCATGTACTTTTGAACATATTTATTAAAATACGAAATAGACAGCATAAAATATAAGTATCACCCATCATTATAGTTAAAGAAAAAAGTTAAAAATTTTAATGAAAACCCTAGTGTTTTTGCACCACTTTACTTTCATATCGCAACATCAGGAGTATAATTTAATTTCAATTTGTCACGATTCTGAACGTTCAGTTGTTGAACAATTTCGTTGCGGACTCTAAATATTTGTCATATGAGGAAATATTTTTTTACTTAAATATATGTAGAGTGAGTGAATATTAACGTCCCACTGTTCAGCTACACGGGCTTTTGGTGGCTGTCCGCGTAATTTTGAACCATGGTCAAGTGACGTGGACGACACCTGAGCTGGCACCCCCTCTCCAAACTACCACACCACATCAACGGGAGGACGTTTGAGCTCTCGACAGATTTAACTTGCATAGCTCCCCTACACGGCGGGCCTTCAGTGGTACTGGGATCGAACTCATGACACGCTAGCCACGATCCGATGCCTAGACCACTTGGCTACCGCGGCCTAAATAAATATATGTAGAACCCAACCGCGGAAAGCAAAGAGAGAGAGAGTGCATGCTTCAAACAATTAAATCTCACCAAAATTGACATTCAATAATTTACAAAATAGCTGTTACTTTATCTCTTAGAGTTATCTTACAGATTTTTTCGTAATTCCGTAAATGTCCATAATTCTGAAGATTTTTGTTAAATGAGGTCCATTACAAATTTATCAACTTACATCTGTTCAAAAATTAATAAACTTGTAGAGTAGTGCAGAGTACCACTGAGAATGGCACCACGATGGCACGCGTGCCGTTGGTTGCGACCTCTCTGTTAGGAGATACTACAGATATGTAGCTGACAGTGTATTGATTTAATGACAAATTTGATTTTCTCAAAAATTTATCGTATATTAAGTAAGGGTAGGAGTGATTGTTTATAAACGTCGCACCTCAAAGCAACAAGAGTTTCATTGGCGACGGACCTGGTAAATTTGAATCCTTCTGTCATATGACGAGGACAACACTCGAGTTAGCACCCCTCTCCAAACTTCCATACAATGTCAGCCGGAAGACTTTGAACCTCGATAGAATTAAGATGCATCTGTCCCTATACGCGGAGGGTCTTTAATAGCACTAGGTCTCGAACTCATGACAAGCCGGACACGTCCATGACTCGTGGCTATGACACAAGGCCACAAATTCCTTATTGAGAGTTTTTCGATTGCATTTTTCTGACTGGTATGAAAGTTAGTTACATAGGGTCAATATTTTGATCGCGGTTAGCTGACGAAATCACATTTGTTCTGGTATCCCACTCTTCCCATCAATGTGAGAACTTTGAGCCCAAACAGATTTAATGTGCCTAACTCCCTTACATTGGGATTACTGTACCATCAAAACAATTATTATTACTAAAAATTCTGATTTTAAATTAGAATTCTTTTGTTTAATAAATGCCACGCTTGAGTTATATCATTCGGGTATTGTAAAGGATGGCATAATTCTGAGCAAAAAATCATCAAAAGAGTATCCTAACATCACATAATTCCCATTAGGACTTTCAAAGTCCCTTAAATTTGAGTTCGCGAAGAGCACTGAGTGAAGTCAAAACTTCTAATACTCTTCTCCAGAGCCCAAATTCTACTTACCAGACTACTACGGCCTCTTAATAACATAAAATCACTATTTTATGCATGGATTTTAGACAAACACCGACCTATCCACATAAATATCTGATGCAAATGCCTTTCGATATGTCTCATTAACTCCATTCATCGCTTCCCTTCTGCCGGAAAGGGGGGGGGAAACCCATCGGAAGATTTGCCATTTAGAAATCAACCATCAGCGCAACCCATTCAAAGACAATTCAACCCCCCCCCCATATCTGACACCTTTCCCATCATTCCCGATAGCAGATCTGCCTTTTACGTAACACCCGTACGGGGGCAACACCAGTGACCCGAAATGGATGAAAGTTGCGCGCCAAAGTGGCCTCCAGTGACACTTCTTGGCGGGAAGAACATTATGGAGTTGTTAATGGTCCAACAACACCATCGAAAAAGAAGAATCCAGTCGACAGTTGGTGACGCATCGTCGATCACAGATCTTACAGTTCGACATGCCTTGCTGAACGGCGTGGGGTTGCTTTTAATCTTGCCAATTGATAACATTCGGAGGGATTTTTTTTACCTCCCTCTGATACTAAAAACAGTTGTCGCCAAATATCGTTGACGGAAGAGTGATTGGTGAAATGCAATCAATGCTCACCGTTATGCCTGGTGGTGGTTTACTGTTCATTGAGCAATATCGGATTTTGTGACAGTTGAAGTGGTTAGTAGCATGATTAAGGTTTTGAAAGTTCTTTTTTGGGGGAAGTGCAGTAAGGCGTGGTGGAGGTTTTTTTCATGCCTAACGTGATAATCTGCCGAAAGTACATTGGCAGACTCTCCATTTTAATCCTAATACCTTAATTCTTTGATCTTAAATTCTAAATGTTTCTTACTTAAATTAACTGAAATTAGATTGTATTTTGCGGTGAGTTTTAACCTTCTAGGCTTTTAGCTCCCTCCTGTACACCCATGGTATTTTCAAAAACATCCTGAATCCGCCATATCATTCAAGGTTCCAGATCGTATCAGACGTCATTCTCGCGATTTTCGACTGGTCACCTGAGGTGCATGAATTTTGAAAGTGGCAAAAGAAGCTTCCAATTTGCATCAAATGTGAGATCAGTTCTTTTTCTCCTCAGCACATTCTTCAATGTCTGGGGTTTTCATGTGAGGAGGTTGTTGCTTCCCCCCTGCTGTTCTTACACTTTGTGCAGATCTATTAACTCATAGATCAGATCTAGTTTCACTAGACCAGACGGGCATTAGTCCCACCACCCACCATCAGTATTCTAAGAGATGTAAATCTGGTGTAAAAAAATCTTTACATATATTTAAAAAACTATAAACTAGTTATGCAAATATATATATATACATATGAAATAATCGCGGTCGTGGTGGGTGTAAAGAATTCTTAAACGATCATATTATTTTATATGATTAATGTAATTAAGAGAGGGTACAGATGAGGCAGTACTTTGTAGATAATTAATCCTGTTTATTCAACATGAATACATACACATCTTAAACATAGCACTTAGTGCACAAAACCGCACTCGTTAAATTTTGACAAAGACAAAGAAGCAAACAGGGCGTATTACGGTGCTAAGGAGATGTTATTGGGCATATGGGCTGCCAGTGGCCCTCCTTCCCATATCCGATATATAGATGTGGAGTGATTGTTTTTATTTTCATGCTTAAGAGATGGACGTTTCTGATTGGCTGGGCCAGTCGTACGGAAAGTTCCTCCGATCTCTGAGTTTTCAGGTACATGGGAGACAGCTGAGTGGTCGTTCTCTGATTTGTTCTTAGTGTGTGAGGAAATTGACTCTCATTGGCTGCTCGAAAGTCTAGCAAAAGTGGTATAAGCAAATGAAACGGGGCGGATTTTCTAGAATCTCGGTATTTATACCAAGTGGTAAACGGAAGCTCAACTCACGTGATCTCCGTGAACGGAGCTTGTTTATTGGTGGATAGATATATGTAGTTCAAAAGATTCTTGAGGTAGATAGATAGTTACGCGCGAGTCCTAAAGGTCAGGACCTTCATAAATTTAAAACATGTTCAAGATTAAATTAATGGGAGTTATTGCATATATTATTCTCAAAACGATTTTTTTTATGTATATTTGCTTGAAAGTTTTTTGTCATGTAAGTGTGTTTTCTAGAAACATTAAAGAATTAATGAACACTTCCGTGACATCGATGTCTCCACGGTAGCCATGTGGTAAGGGTTGTGAACACGTGACCGGTGTTGTCAAGTCGCGGATTAGAAAATTGAGGGCCACTGTAAATCCGCCGTGCAGAGGGCTGTAGCACGTTAAACCTGTCGAGGCGCTCAAAATCTTCCAATAGTTCAGGTGTAAAAGTTTGGAGAGGGGTGGCTACTCAGATGGAGTCCTTGTTACTTGACAGTGGTTCAAAATCACGAGGTCTTTTATCCAGAGCCTCGTGTTGCTTCAGAGTGTGACGCAAGTTAAGTAAATCAATTAACTATGGCCTCAATAACAGTGCTGTTATGATCGTGATTTCGTGGCTTGTATTATTTCTGTCCTACCATGAGTTTGAGTCCTGGTACAACAAAAGGCACGACTTTTAGAGTGGGTTGATGCACGCTAAATCTGTCGTGGCTGAAGCTCCTCACGTAAATGGGATTTACAGGTTTGGGAAGGGAAACCCCAGCGCTCAGTTATCGTCCTTGCACTTCACCACGGTTGAAAATTACTAAAGGTATTGGCAGTCATTAACAGACCATTTGTATCGGGTAAAATTTACAGCCAAATGAATTTCTTCCTCTAGTTGCCCTCACATCACCTATAATCCAATCAATTAATCAACCAACCAATCAATCAGCGTGCTTTGCAACTAACAATATTAGGGTCAGAGTGAGTGAGAATGAGAGAATATTAACGTCGCACTGAATTAGCAACACGAGGGCTTTTGGCGACGATCCGCGTAATTTTGAACCATGGTCAAGTAACGTGGACGACACCTGAGCTGGCACTCCCCTCTCCTAACTACCACACCACACCAATGGGAGGACGTTTGAGCTCTCGACAGATTTAACGTGCATTGTTCCCCTACACGGCGGATCTTTAGTGGTACTAGGATCGAACCCATGAATGCTAGCCATGATCCGATGCCTAGACCACTCGGCCACCGCGGCCGCACAATATTAGGGTCACAAACATTTGTAAAATATTACCAAAGTGCAATGAGGAAAATAGAAATGAAAGGTCATCAAAAAATTTAAACCGCCAATTTGGCGGGATATGTACCATTTCCTATCTCTAACAATCATACCTCTAGCAAGTCTGAATTCAAACGTTAAACAACTTAAGAACTACACTATTGAGTTTTCAAAAGCCTGGATAACTAAACGATGCGTTAAGTAATTAGTTCCAATTTCCACGTTTGTTCGTCATGAGTTAAAGCAATTTTGAAATTCTCAGAGAGTCCAAGTTTTTAATACCATTATCGGCGCTTACGTATTATCGCAACCTATTGGCGATATCATATGAAATGAAGCACATGGTTGCCAATTCAGTGCGTACGACTCATAGGAAATCGTGATTGCCAATTTGGCGAGTTATTAACGGAATTGGCGATTGTTGCGATAATACGCAAGTACCCGATTATCTGCAATAGAATGTGGTACTTACGTATCAGCACATCATCGCAGCAATGTTTGCGCCAAGCGAATCGTGCCATTTTCCACAAAAATCTGATAGATAGGTATTTTTTCTGATAAAATACGTAAGAAACTGTTGTTTTGGTATCATGGCGCGATTCGCATGGGGCAGATTCTGCTGCTGTGACTCTAATACGTAAGTACCTAGAATCTTAACCATATCATAACTAAAACAATTGAAATCAAATTTTAAATATTTCAACATACGTTTGTTTTCATGCTATCTTTTGATCTTATGTTCTTATTAGTTATTAACTACTCCCTTTTTTATACGTCGTTTAATATCAGTAATAAAATGAGGCGAATTTCGTCATGAGAACGTAATGGTGGTGTTGATTCTTCGTATTTTTACACCATTTATTTCCCGCGTTTCTAAAAGAAAATTTGGCGCTTGCGTTTTATATGCTTACGTATTATTGTAACCGTATTGGCGACATATGAAATGAAGCACATAGTTGCCAATTCAGCACGTACGACGTATGCAAAATTGTGATTGGCAACTTGGCGAGTTATCTGGAACGTTGGCATTGTTGTGGTAGTACGTAAATATACCGCGTATTATACCATCGAGCAATTTCGTCATCAAAAAACGTTGCCAAATACCGCGACATACAGCCCATCGAGCAATTTCGTCACATCAAAAAACGTTGCCAAATATCGCGACATACAGCCAATAGTGCAAACCGTCCCCAAGGGTTTTTTTTTTGCGACGGTTATAAAACAAGTAATGTGAAGAAAAAAAAGAATTTTAAGTCAATTCCTACTTAGGTCAACAAAGAAATTTTTTATTTTAGTTACTTTTTTTATCAAACAATTACAATTAATATAAATATGTATATGCATATGACAGAATCACAATATTATATATAACTGACAAAAAATGGAAAGCGATTTACCTTGCAATTTTCCATTTTCCTTTCTATATAGGGTGTTGGAATATTTTTTTTTGTTTGTTACTATTTATTCAAAAATTAAATTTAATTATTCAAATAAAATAGTATAGTAAAAGAGAAACACATTCTCAGAAATAAGGCCATCCGAGAGGGGGGGGGGGGAGTTCGAACCCACGACATTCGGATTAGAAGTCGAACGCGCTATCCATGGCGCTACAGGGACACAGCGAGCGATTTTCCTTTTTATATATGGTGTTGAACTATTATTTTTGTTTGTTACTTGTTAAAATTAATGAATAAAATTTGAAAAACTGTCTTTACATCAAGTGTCATCCACTACAAGTTTAAAAAATGTGTTTGTGAACTTGATTGGATGAACAGAGAGTATTTTATTAACGATTGAAAACTCGAACAAGATATATATAGGGAGAGATTAAACTAATAGTAGGAATTGAAAAAGCATCTGGCAATGCTTTTTGAATTGGTGATGTATTTTCGTTTGGCGAAATGGCTCGATGGTATAAGCAAGTATCGAAAATTTAACTGGCCATTTTAAATTTTGTTCAATTTTAAAAATATTTAATGTTAAGAAGGGGAAATGTGCATCATAAATATTGAATACTGGTAATAAATGTGTTTCTCCTAATTTTGTGCGTATTTCGTTAAAAAAAAGAAAAAATAATTGTTTGCATATCTTAAGATTTTTGAACTTTCCCTGTTTCTGTGGAAGGTAATGTATTGAAATCAAGTGATTTCAATTCAATGAAATGCAACTAAGAAACACACCTACAGAGTGCTGAAAGTTGGGAAATAAATTGTTAGCAATGTGCTATTTCTTTTTATCGAAGACTCATTTAAATGCAAATAAGGGGGAAGTAAAATTACTACAACCTCATCAACTTAGCAGGCGTCCAGTATCTTTTTTTGATTTTCTGAGCCTATTTACATTTCTGTATAAACAAAAACTATTTCTAACGCAAGTGATCCTTTAAGTACTCAATAATGGCTTCATTATTCTTTTGACCATTTTTATTTATTATTTTTTTCCGTCTAGTTTTCAGTAGTTATCTTATGTATGAACGAAAGCAAAAAATCAGTGTTTCTTGGAAAGTTCATAGACTTTTTGTAACACAGCCTGCATTGCAACTGATAAATAGCTTTCAGATCGAAATAAAAAATTCGCGAGAACGCATTCGTTTTGTAAACTTGCAAAATTTATGTATAAACTTAATCCCCCCCCCTTGAAAAATATCTATTTCTAGAGACAGAAGATTTTATGATCGGTGAAATAATAACCAATTGTTTAAAACAATAGTTGTACTGTTTTGAAATATCGAAAGGAATGTATTTATAAGATGCCAAAATGAAAATTATGTATAATTCGAGTGACTTTATAAGAGCAAAGTTACAAAGTATCGTTAGGGTGTAAAATATCTTGTTTTTTGAACTAATGGTTGAAAGATGTTTATATGAGAGGTAGGATTCAAAAGTTCCCGGACTGAGCCTAGAACGTGGAACATTTTTGCAGTAGAGCGACTATAACATTTCTATGTGTTATTGCATTCTTCCCCTTTTCTAAAAAAAGTTTGTTCGGTGGCTCGACACGGCGTTGTATTTTGTAGGCGGATGTACAGTCGCTCCCAAGCCAAACTCGGACATCAAAGAAAATCTAGTAATTAAGTAAAAAATTTTAAATAAAAATAATTAGCAAAATAATTGAATGAATTTTCAATAATATATTTATTGCAGTGTTAAAAACAGATAACAAAACATATAAATTATTACGTTGTAACCAGAAATTATGGTAAAAAACAAAACAAAATTAAGAGGACTTGGTACCGCAAAAATGACTTATTTATCGTTTTTTTATTTTTATTTAGTTATATTCTTTGAACGATTACCTTTCGATTGATATATCACTTTTGTATGCCTGAAAATTAGAAGTTGGAAAAAATTTCATTTGAAAAATGTAAACAAACAAATTTAAAAATTCGACCACGCCCCCTTTTTAGAGGTGTCAGTGATTTTAAACTAATTTTTATCAACTACTTTTCAAAAATAAATTTTACTTTGTTTTAACCATAACTGCAACGCTTTATCGTACTTTTTAGTGACTACAACTTTTATTACAAGCTATTTGTTGTTGTTTTGGCGCTTCTTTCGTTTGTTTTGCTGTTATCGTGCTAATTTTATTTACGTTTTACATTGAAAAAAACAGTCTTTTTTAAGACTTTTACTGATTGCTGTCTTTTAAAGACTGTTGCTGAAACTGCTGAGATTTCAATATTATCTTTCCTATTATTATCTATTGAAGATTTCTCTTAAAAATGCCACGAGTTAAACGAAGAAATCATTCTGCTCAAATGAACAGCAAACGTTGGTGTAGTGATGCTGTGAATACATGTGTCACAGAAGAAAACAAATTAGTTCCTAACATCAGAATTGAGCAGTTATCTTATCCTGAAAAAACTGAACATTCTGAAATTGGAAATTTCATTATTGTGAATTTTGAGCAAATCAGCAAAATGTTTATGAAACTAAAATGCCCTGACTGTGACAAGCAAACTCTAAAGCTTGCTCTTGGAAAAAAGGTTGGATTTTCCTATGTGTTAAATTTAACTTGCAATTCTTGTGCTGAAAAAGTTTGTGCTGTAGAAACGTCTAATGAAAGGCAGGGTAATACCGTTCCTGATATTAATTTACGTGTCACACAAGCATTCTCTAATATTGGAAAAGGTTACTCTGCAATTGAAAAATTTTGCATGGCAGTAAATATATCTCCTTTTTCCTCGAGAACTTATAGCAAATGTACTAAACGTCTTCACAAAGCCTGTGGTATTGCTGCAGAGAATTTGCTGAAAGAAGTACACAGTGAAGTGAGAAATGCTTACGAAGCACCAACTGATGTTCCCGTTGTGGATATAAGTGTTTCATTTGATGGTAGCTGGTTGACGCGTGGACATACATCTTTGATTGGCATAGCTTGTGTTATTGATATACTTACAGGCTATGTAATTGATTTTGAAGTCATGTGCAAGGTATGTCGCAATTGTACTGTAGCAAAAAGAGAACTTGGAGAGTCAAGTGCAGAATATAACATTTGTTTGAAGGACACAGGAAGGATTGTGATGTTAATCATTCCGGCTCATCAACTTCGATGGAAATGGAGGCTGCATTGATCCTCTGGGAAAGATCACAAGCGTTGGGATTTCGTTATTGCACCTTATTGTCTGATGGGGATTGTAAAACCTTCAACTATTTAACAGAAAAAAATGTGTATGGGGATAATACTGAGATAAAAAAAGAGGAGTGCATTAATCATGTCAGCAAAACGTTGGGCACTGGTCTACGAATGCTGTAAGGAATCGAGGGCCGTGGAATTTCATTAGGAGGAAAAGGCCACGGCACATTAAAAGAGTCAACATTAAAAAATTAACTTTGTACTACCAAAAAGCTATACTAAAAAACAAAGGCAATGTTCCCGCCATGAAAAAAGCAATATATGCTACTTTATATCACAGCATTTCGACAGACCAAAAGCCTCAGCATTCGAAATGTCCAATCGGTGCAGACTCATGGTGTTTTTACCAGTCCGCAAAAGCAAAAGGACAAAATCCAGGTCTGCATAAACAACATGTTGGGACTCCAATTAATGAAAGTTTTTTGCCACATATCCTTTCTATTTATCAACGGCTTGCTTCAAATGAACTTTTGGAAAGGTGCATTAATTGCGGAACCCAAAACGCTAATGAAAGCTTGCACAACATGATTTGGTCAAAGTGTCCAAAGGAGATATTTGTGTCCAAAGACAGAGTTACACATGCCGTAATGGAAGCAATTTGTGAATTTAACAAAGGGACTCTACGCACTGTGAGAGAGACCCAAAAAGCATTACATATACCTTTGGGGAAATGTTCGCATGATCTTGGTGTGATGCTCGAATCCCGTAAAAGATTGTTCAGAATCAGACGGAAAAACACCAAATACCAGCATGCACGCAAATTGATAAAAAAAGCTATTTTAAAAAGAGAAATATTAATTTAAAAAAAGGAAGGTGTTTCTTATAAAGCAGGATATTTCTGAGGTATTTTAATGTATTTTTTTTTGTAAAATGTGTGCATGTAAATATTTTTAATTTAGGCATTTTATATTAATAATTTTATAATTTCAGTTCTTTTCATCATGTGTTTTTCATACAAGTATATTATTTAAATATTATGTGAATCAAAAGATTTTAAAACTTCTGTTACAACAGAAAAACATTTTTTTTAACGTTTTCTTCGAGTTTTCTTGATATTTATGTGCCATTATTACTGTGTAAATGTATCATTTACAGAAAATATGGGTTCAATTAATATTGAAAAAGCAATTATTTTGAAGAAAAATGTATAGCTAATGTTTTAAATGGTATTTTAAATTTATTTAAGATTATAATAATAATTTTTCAGAAGTATAAACTTTAAAATGGTTTTTCTCAGCTTGTGTTTTTTCAATACATTAGTTCATTCAAAATGCTACTCCTTCCACATTATTATCCCATCACTTTCATTTTTTCTCTGTGTGTTATAAATCATGCATGTAACAAAATTAGGATCCGTTTTGCTATAAACTGAATACTTTTTTTAAAAAATTAAATGTAGGAGATATTGGGTTTTTCGTTAAATTTTAGATATGTATTAACATTTTTATTTTTTTTCTCCACAACCAATTAAGTTATTGTAAAATCGATCCCTAAAGTTGTTTAAAACATCCTTAAGAAGTTACAAAAAAATTTAATGTCAAAATATTAATAAATACAGAAGAGTAGATTTTAAAATTTTTCATTTTTTTAAAAAAATTTAATTTTTAAATTGTGAATAATATATGCAAAATTACACCTCATATTGTTTTATTGAATATAAACATTATATGAAATGCTAAATATAATTTTTAAATGCATAATAAAAAAAAATTTCAAAGGGTACAGAGTCTCCTTAACGCACAATCCAAACTCGGGGCTAAGAAGATTTTTAAAAGTAGTTAATATTTCAAATGAATTAATATTTTGTATGTAATCCTTTGTTTTTTATAACTATTTTAAGGCGTTTAGGCATAGATTGCACCAATTTTTCACAAAAATTAGGCTGAATGTTGTCCCATTCTTGCAATAATACTCTTTTCAACTCAGTTTTACTTGAAACAGCATGTTCCCGGACTTTTTTGTTAAGATAATCCCACAAATTCTCGATGGGATTTATGTCTGAGCTTTGGGGTGGTGTTTCCATGACGTGAGGATAATTATATAGGAGCCAGGAACGCACTCTATAAGCTTTATGCTTGGGATCATTATCCTGATAAAATCTCCAATTATTGCCAAGCGAAAGTTTTTGCACACATAGTAGCAAATTTGTTTTTAAAATGTCAAGGTATACATTCTGATCCATTCTCCCTTCAATGAAATGCAAAGTTCCTGGGCCAGAAGCTGAAAATGATCCCCAGACCATTACTGATCCGCCACCATGCTTCACAGTTGGTTTCAAGTTTTGTCTACGCAATTCCTCATTCGATTTTCTCCAAACATATGGCCATCTGATCCAAATATATTGAATTTGCTCTCGTCAGTGAATAATACTTGTTTCCAGTAAGAAAAATCCTTGTTTTCATGCTCCTTTGCGAATTCACGTCTTACTTTTTGATTTCGCTTACTTATGAAAGGCTTTTGTCTGGCTTTTCTTCCAGTGAGATTTTTCTTATGGAGCACATTTCTAATTGTTGATGGACTAGCTTTTTTCCCTAATTCATTTTCAGCAATAATAGCTAGCTTTGGAGCGCTAAGGAAGGGATTTACTTTCACTTTTCTCACTAAATATCGCTCATCTGCTTCGGTGAAAATCTTGTTATGGGCTTTTTTAGGCTTATTTTCCACCTGATTATTGGTTTTGTAGCGTTTTATGATGTCATGAACCGTGGAATGACTTCTTTTGACAATCTCCGATATTTCTCGCACAGACTTTCCATCTTCAGTGTGCTTAATAATCAATTTCCTTAACTCTATGCTCGTTTGGCCCCTTTGCCTTGACATTTTCAATAAATTAAGTTTTTTCTGCAATAAATGAAAAAACATCAAATCGAGAATTCCGCTGAACAACTACAATGTTTTTCATGAAGTTGTCTACAATTTTCACTCAGGGTTGCAATTATTTGCGCTTTATTGTCAGATGTCCGAGTTTGGCTTGCGCTCTCTTTCTTCCGCAATTTTATTTTTATCTCTAAATTTGTCATTATAATTTATGAATTAGCGTTATTTGGTTTGTTTTTAATAGAGCAATAAATTCACTATTAGAAAACCATCTTTACTTTTTTTGAGTTTCATTTAGTCAAAGTATTTTTGCAAAACAAGATTTTTTTTATATGTCCGAGTTTGGCTTGGATCGACTGTATTTAGTCGTCAGCGATTCATAGAAATTTCTAACTATTATAAGATATTTTCTTTTTTTCCCCCCGAAAACATCTTGGAAAGTTTCAAGAGTTACCTGATTTGACGAATTTTGACGACCACTGGTTTACTTAGATCATAGATGCATACTTTCTTAGTAAATTTGCCAGCATTTGGCGCAGATGGATCCTTGCGCCAATGAAATTGAATCTACCAATCATGTTCCATTAAAAGATTCCTGTTCTGAAACAACAAAAAATTTTAAATAAAACTGGCAAAAAAATCTTTTTTGAATGACATAAATGTAGAAATAAGAAGAATGAAATACATTTGCTCATGGGGTCGTCTTCGACATTTACAATGAGGCAGCGGTAGACTAGTGGTCAAGGTAACGGACTCGTGGCCGAGGTGTCATGAGTTCGAGCCAGTACCACTTAAGACCCACCGTGTTAAATCTGTCGAGAGCTCAAAGTCCTGCCGTTGGTGGTGGTCATCGTCACTTGACCATGGTTCCAAATTCCGAGGTCCGTCGCCAAAAGCCCCGACATAGTGACGACAGTGCGACGTTAATATTCACTCGCTCACTCACTCGTCATTTACAATATTTTAGAAATGTAAGTCATTTTCCAATAGCATTCCACTGAAAACCAGACCTGACGAATAATAAGGTTGCAGAACAATCTATGAGCTGAGTATCCTTCCTTTGTGTGGTGTGAGTGAGTGAGTGAATATTAATGTCGCCTGTTCAGCTACACGAGGGCTTTTGGCGACGGACCTCGTCATCTTGAACCATGGTCAAGTGACGTGGACGACACCTGAGCTGGCACCCCCCCTCTCCTAACTACGACACCACACCAACGGGAGGACGTTTGAGCTCTCGACAGATTTAACGTGCATCGCTCCCCTATACGGCGGTTTTTCAGCGATACTGGGCCTTTGTGTGGTGTGGAAATCAGGATACGGAGATATCAGTCCAGTGTTGTTTTAATCTTTTGACTGTGATTCTAAGTTGAGAGCTCATGGACAGTTCTACTTCAAGTAAATCATGGGTCAATACCTGATCTCGCTCTGTAGACGGATTAATTCGAGTTTAATCTGCCAAGGTTCTAAGTCTTCATGTAGGTGTAGTTGGGGGAAATGGGAATACAGTAATTCCCTGAATTTACGTGATAGGTAGGATTGTGAGTGATAACCGCGTAAAGCGTCATGGTATAATTTTCTCATATAAATACATAGAAATTATTTTCAGTTCGGGCTGGAGACGAAAGAAAGTAATAATTTAGAAAAAGAATGTTTCATAAAATCTAACAAGAAGTCTGGCCGGCTTAAAGATTTTTTTTCTCTCGCACAGTTCCCTCGTAGCATGCTAATAATTTTTATTCCTTGTTTTGCTGAAAAAATAACCCTCTTCGTTGGAGTACATAATTTCTGAAATTTGTAACCCTTTTTTCAATTAAACTGAGATCTTCTATCAAATTACCAATCGTCTTTCGATCTTCTGATTGAAATATGTCTAAAGATTCAAGTTCTTTAATGTCTTGCTCCTGCCTCAGGCATTTCTATGAGTTCATCAATGGTAAATTCCTGATAGTGGGAATCAAGCAGTTTCTTGGACGTCATCATTATACACTTCTAAATTTTTTCACTGATTAAATTTACGAAGTCCGTCAGCTGTAGCCCTCGTGTTGCCTCAGAGAGCAATGATAAATGAACAATCAATCAATCAAAATTACGATATCTTTCATTGATATCCTTCATATAGAGTCTAGTTCGATGCTTACTCGATGCCAAAGAAATGAAATCCTAATTCTCAGTAGGCCGCAATAACCGGGTGGCCATGGCCCCGACCCGGTCGCAGTGGCCGAGTGGTCTAGGCATCGGATCATGGTTAGCATGTCATGGGTTCGATCCTAGTACCACTGAAGATCCGCCGTGTAGGGGAGCGATGCACGTTAAATCTGTCGAGAGCTCAAAAGAGAGAGTCCGTTGGTGGTGGTGTGGTAGTTAGGAGAGGGGTGCCAGCTCAGGTGTTGTCCGCGTCACTCGACCATGGTTCAAAATTACGCGGACCGTCGCCAAAAGCCCTCGTGTAGCTAATCAGTGCGACGTTAATATTCTCTCACTCACTCATGGCCCCGACCCCTGTGACGGCGAGCTATGAGTTCGGATCCTGGTGCCACTGGAGTGAGTGGAGTGATTTTGGGGTTTATTGGCGCAAGAGCCGATTTCGGCCATACTGCGCCAAACATTTGTTTAATATCTATGGTCTAGACGGAAGAGAGAAAGAATGAATTGAATGACAAGAAAGAGGGTCGAAATAGAGAAGGATCACTAGGGTACCCCGGGTTCGTGAAACCCGTGTTTACCAAAGACAGTAAACCCCGTGGGAAAAGGAAAAGATCACTAGGGCACCTCGGGATTGTGACACCCGTACTCACCTAAAGAAGGTGAGCCCCCTGAGGGTGGTGCCACTGGAAAAAACGCCGTGTTTCTGATGCACGTTAAGTATGTCGTGGATCAAAGTCCTCAAGTTCGCAGGGTGTGGAAGTTCGGAGAATGGAGTGCCGGCTTTGTGTCATCCTCGTCATTTGACCGAGGTTAAAAATTTCGAATCCCATCACAGTACGTTTCTTTTTGCTGTATAGTGCGACGTTAATTAAATTTAAATGTAACTAAACTCTCAGTAAATTAGGAATTTTCCAAAAGGTGTCCCCTCGAAGGTTTTAAAACTACTTTAGTACAGAACGCAAATATATTCAACCTTCAGTGACTATTCAAACCTTAAATAAAAGAATCACTTCAAGAAGCCAATGCAAATAACCCTCAATTAACAAGACTGCATATTCGAAAACGAAATCTACAAAGGT
>BMAO01019713.1:0-59004 GCA_019973975.1 Trichonephila clavata | reverse complement strand
ATTATTAATATACAGGGTGTTTCATAAATGATGGGAGTAACTTTAAGGGGTGATAGTACACATCAAGACGAGTAATAGTAAATAGGAAACCAAGTGTCCCAAACGTCTTCCGAAGGAGAAAGGCGCCATCAAAGTTTAGGGTCCTAAATTTCAAATGATGATAAAAAACGGGAAAATGGATCGATTCATTTGCGGTTTTCACTAAAATCATTCTTTAAATTAGTATTTTCATTAAAAAAAGTTTTAAAGACAAAGTTAAAAAAATGCCGTTAGAGGGCGCTCTAGACTTTGGAGTACCGAACAACTACCTTTTACCAGTATTTTTTTATTTTGTTAAATGTTTACAAAAGCTTAGATTTTAACTTGAATTTTGAGCGCAAAATTGAAACCATCGGGAGCGGTTAAGTGGCGCAAATGTAACCGCGTTTAGGGAGGAAAAATTGAAATGCTCGTATGTAATGATCAAAATAAAAAACGATAAAGCAAACTTTAAGAGGCGATAGTACAACACCAAAACAAGTAACATTCATCAAAGAAATCATACTCGTAATTTTAACCCGAAGGTGATAGAGGGCGCTGAAACAGATTTCGTTTTAAGAGACAAAAAGGAAACAAAGAACATTTACGTTATAAAAAAAAGTTTAATTAGAAATGATTACAATATCTGTTCGAAACACTGACCATTAGAGGCGATGCATGCGGTACAACGGCGAAGAAGGGATTCACGAACCCTCTGAAACACGCCAGGAGTATCGCGCACCTCTCCTGCAGCTGCCGAAAGTCTGGCGACGAGTTCTTCTGCAGTTTCGATAGGAGTCTCATACATAAGACTCTTCAAGTGTCCCCACAAAAAGAAATCCAGGCATGAAAGATCGGGCGATCGCGCTGGCCAAGGGACAGGACCACTTCGCCCAATCCATTGATTTGGAAAGGTTGCGTTTAGATAATTTCGCACCTCTGGCGCAAAATGAGCTGGTGCTCCATCCTGCTGGAACCACATTACTCGCCGGATACGAGGGGAACATCTGTTATCATTTCCGGCAGCACCTGTTGCAGAAAGGTAAGATATTTTTTTCCATCCAGGGCGTTCTGGCAGAAGATAAGGTCCAAGTAGATGGTCACCAATTATTCCTGCCCAAACATTTATGGGAAAATCGTCGCTGATATGCATGTGTAGAAGACGCATGTGGATTTACATCTGCCCATTGGTGGGAATTGTGGGTGTTAAATGTACCGTCACGTGTAAATGTACATTCATCTGTAAAAAAGCACAGTTGCACCAAAATCGGGATTTAGGGTGTGCTTCTGCAGATACCAGCGAGCAAAATCCATTCGACGAGGAAAATCCCTTTCAGTCAGTTCCTGGACTCGTTGGACATGAAAAGGATGCATACTTTTCATCCTTTAGTACTCGCCATGTCGTGGAGGGTGATACTTCAATTTGACTAGCCACTGCTCGCGTGCTTGTATTTGATGATCAGTCACCATATCCAGAATTTTTTCTTCCACGGCTACCGTTCTGTTAGACTTCGCACAGCCTGCATTTGAACGTGCACCAAAAAAGGATCCTGTTCTCACACAACTGTCTGTGGCAAGCGCACAAATGTTTTATCATTGGGCAACCGCCTGTTGGGAAACTTTTTTCCGTATAATCGTCGCGCCTCTGCACTATTCCCATTTGCAGTTCCGTAGATGAAGTGCATATCAGCCTTTTCTTGATTAGTGAAGGGCAACATCTTTTCGTTACGTTTGTCCGTGATTTACACTTGCACACTCGGGTCAATGGCTTTTATCTTAATAACAATTTGGCATATGCGTTCTTCTTCTTCCCCATATCACAATTTCATGTTCTTCTTCCAGAATCTTGCAGCTAAAACGCTTGCATGGATAAAAATTTGAAGATGCTCCTAGCACGTTTGCGTTTGAATTCAAATCATGCATTTTCTAATCGAAGTTGATTGTTTTTATGTTGTACTATCGCCTCTTAAAGTTTGCTTTATCGTTTTTTATTTTGATCATTACATACGAGCATTTCAATTTTTCCTCCCTAAACGCGGTTACATTTGCGCCACTTAACCGCTCCCGATGGTTTCAATTTTGCGCTCAAAATTCAAGTTAAAATCTAAGCTTTTGTAAACATTTAACAAAATAAAAAAAATACTGGTAAAAGGTAGTTGTTCGGTACTCCAAAGTCTAGAGCGCCCTCTAACGGCATTTTTTTAACTTTGTCTTTAAAACTTTTTTTAATGAAAATACTAATTTAAAGAATGATTTTAGTGAAAACCGCAAATGAATCGATCCATTTTCCCGTTTTTTATCATCATTTGAAATTTAGGACCCTAAACTTTGATGGCTCCTTTCTCCTTCGGAAGACGTTTGGGACACTTGGTTTCCTATTTACTATTACTCGTCTTGATGTGTACTATCACCTCTTAAAGTTACTCCCATCATTTATGAAACACCCTGTATATATATATATATATATATATAAGGATAATTAAATTAGATCTAAAATTAAATCCCTTATATACAACTTAACTTTTATTTTTCGTTACATCTTCAAATCTTAAATTAATCACCCAATTGTTTCTCGGAACAGATAGTCCAAACAGAACGCTTTCAATACCAGATTATTAATTTTTATAGCCCCATGTGTCATCCTTAACCTTCAAGTATAACATATAACTAAGAAGGGTACTTAACACATCTGCACATAAGTGGTAAAGTCACAGATTTCGCTTGGCTCCGTTTTCTCTCAACGTAAGGTTTGGCAATTGCTCGCTGAATAAAACTGTTTTTAAAAAAGCTTGGTGTTGACTTAAAACACTACAGAATAAAAGCCGGAAGGATGTACCTGAAAACGCATTTTAAACTTTAACTTAAATCAGTTCTTAAAAGCAAAAACGTTTCCATCACCTCCCCCTAAAAAGTAGATGCCAAGTCAGCCAACTATTATAAAAATTGATGAAAAGAACTATTATGGAATTTAAAACAATATTTTCCTCTTTGCTGAAAAAACCGGGTTGCTTTGAGTGAAAAAACGTTCTGATGGCGAGGAAAAAAGAGGAAGCGCATTCAACATTTAAAAAAAATGGAAAGATGTACAATAATACTGTGGCTTTGACCAACATGGAATGCAATATTGAAGGAAAAATATCGAATACAATATTGAAGGACCAGCATAAAAAAATTACTGAATTAAATCAATGGACAGCAACATGTGAATTACAGTTCACCAAAAAATCTCTGCCATTATGAAATGAAGGTCAGTGAAATAAATAGTTTCATTTAAGTAACATTGAAGTGAGTTTTAATTAACAACACTTTTCGGAGGGGAAGAGTAATATAATTTGATATTAACTTTGGTAATATGTTTTGTGTTAAGTGGTATTGTTTATATTTTAAAAAAGCAGTGTCTGTGTGTTTTATTATACATATTTTTGAGAAATTTTAATGTGCTTCATTATTTTTTTAAATGTTAAATGAGTTAGCATTTAGGATAGTTATTGGTGTTTTTAGGTTGAAAATGATATGAATTTAGTTATTTATTAGAGAAATGACTTTAATGTACTAATACTAATGATATTGATTTCGATGAGAGACAAAAATAAAGTCAAATTGCATTCCTTTTTTCTCCATTGAGTATTATTTTGTTAATTACTTTGTTCATCAGTAGCTTTATTGCATTTAATTTAATCTTTTTCATTTTGAAAGTGTGAGTTTTGGTATGATGGTCACATATCAGAATTCCCTGTTTCTCGAAATTTTATTTGTCTAAATTTAAACTAATTTAACAACTTGAAGCTTTTTTTAGAAATTATGCAGTGGATAGAAGAGAATTCAATCATTATGATTTTTGTATATGTCTTGAAATATTAAGAGGACGAACTTGTTTAGTCTGACTTATACACCTTAAAGTTTTCATATTAGCATCCCTGAACATCTGTGATTTGATCTCTAAGAAAAATTCTCATAGAGAGGTGTTTGAAAAGAAATAGTATAATGCAATTTATGTTAGTGAATGTGAGGAGGGATGTCTTAAGAGACGCTTTGAAGCCCTGGGCCCCTATGCAAAAGTAGGCCTTACCTGAGATTTTTAGAAATGGTATATATCATGCATAATCGTTTAAAGTATTTTGAAACAAATACATGAGCACTACTGAGAATCTCAATCCGATGACCGCATTTCAACAAAGTGATTTGAATGATTGTTTATTGTATTAGGCATAGGGCTAGACATCGGCAACGGTCATCACATAATAATACAGCATTTTTATAAATTGACATGAATTCCCTGTTTTTCAGAGAATATATGTACGAGTTTAACCACATTAAAATTAACGGTATCATGATGTTAAGACTGAGTCGAGAACGAAACGAGGCCCCGAATGAGGGAGAGAAACTGGGCCCGGGCCCAGTTGGCTCATGCCTCAAGACGTCCCTGAATGTCAGATATAATAAAAAGAGAAGAATTTTTCTATGAAATGAATAAACTCAAAAAGTTACGGAGAGTTTTAAGATATTTTATGTGATATAAACTTTTAAGTAAAAATGAATATCGAGAAAATTTTATTGCATCAAGTTGTATTTGTCGTTGGAAAGTGAATTTTCTATTTCTCTTTTAAGACTTTTTGTGATTCCTATTTCACTTAAATTGGCTAGGAAATATATGCATAACATTTTTCAGTTTTTCTCTAGCGAGATATTTTGTAGTGTTTAAATCATCATTTTCCTTAAATTATGTATCAATATTTGAAGAATTTTCAGCTGATGCATTACCCACATCAAAATTGACCAACAAGCATCATATTTATAATGTAGAAATGTATCAATAAGTAAAAGTATGCATTTGGGATTACATGATTATACGACATATCGAAGGGTTTCATTAGGGTTTTCTATGTTCTCATGCAAACACTATTTCTTAAAATATCAGAATTCAAAAGTGTCCCCAAATATTGGACAAATTGTCGTGATATATAACCTCCCCTAAGATTATCATCTCCCCGTCTAGTGTTACTCGTTTCTGGACGTGTAGGCGGGTTAACGAATTCAAAAGACATCTCTACAAATTACTATATTTATTGATACCTCTTAATTAAGGAAGGTTACATATACACTATTCAAATTTAAGAACAATAAAACACAGTGGAGAATGAGAAGGGGTCACTAATTGCGGAACTACGAAACCTAAACTGAATCCACGAAAGATCAGCGCGTACAATTACAGCTAACACACGTACACGTATTTACAATTTCTAAGTCACTAACCTGATTCTTAAATTTCGGCAGGTGCGTCTTGTTGAATACTTGGATTCCGGTTGGATCGGATAAAGACTAATATTCACTCTTAGATTTACGAATTCAATCTTCAGCTCTTCAGCTTTGCTTGTAGAATTACTACACTCTAAATTTGTCAACGACTGCGAGTTGATTTTCCGTTGCTTCGATTCATTTTACTTTAAAAATCTACTTCTTCACTTTACTACTTTTTCTCATTTCATTTCATCCTCCCTCGTTAACTCGCGAAACCCGAACTTATATAAAATATCTCATTTGCATAAATCACTCTTTGGCTTCCAGTGGAGATTGGTTGATAAAAATAAAACTTTTAAGAAAAATAGAGATTGTTAGTTTAAGACCGTATAGTTCCGTCACAAAATGCTTACTAAAATATCCAAAAGAAAATGTTGTTGTTTTTTAAACAAGAAATTTATGTATTTTTATGTACGTAACACAAGCTACTTACAATGAAAAAGGGTATCTAAGTAAAATTGAAAGTCTGAAATAAAATTTTAGAAAATATGTTGTTTGGCTTTGAAAAAAAAATTTTTTTTTGTAGAGAATAATTACAAATTTAATAATAAAAATTGTCATTTTTTTAGCTACATGAGTTCTTTTGCTTAAAGTTTTAGTAATATTTCAAAAATTTCACAATAGTATGCAGAAGTGTATATAAGGAGTATATAATGTAAACTTGCAGTGTATGCATCAAGTAGATTTAGAGAAAAGCACGAATACAATTTAAAAAATATAATTTTTATGAAGCAGTAATTTTTTATGCTTTGTAAAACTCCTGCCATAGAATATGTTTTTCGTTATTTTTTTAAAATATGTTCTTCGTTTTTTTTAAGCAGTCCGGTTTTTAACCTCCCCGGCGCTTTAGGCACTTCAATAGGTACACCCCCCTATTTGCAGAGCACCTCCTTCCTCCTTTAATTCTTACTTTTCCTGTTTTGTTTCGGGAGGGATTTTCCCTTAACTTTCTTACTCTTTTCCTTTCTTTGTTTTAGCTGTTTTGAATAATCTTTCCATTATCCACCACCTATGAACCCATCGTGTTATTGACTAACAGTCGTAAGGAAAGAATTATGGAATGTTTGGCCACTCTTGTTCATTTTTTTACTTTACGGCATCATGGACCACCTACCCTTTTGTAAATAAGTGCAGTAAATTAATGAAATCGTTTGCAATTACAATATAGTGTATACATTATTGTACACACTTTTTTCAATTTGTTAATTATCATCATTTTCATCGCTTATCGCTTTATTATCTTTTATTTTGACATCTTGTTCTTTGCTGAGTCACAGTCATTTGTACTTGTACAACGAAGATTTTCTTCGAAAAACGAATGATTTTTTAAGAAAATCGTTAATAATTTCATTGTAATCAATTTCCATTGCAATATCAATGACGTATTATTGTTCGTCAAATTATTGTTTGTGGACTGTGAACTGGTTAGATAAAAAATCAATCCTCTGCCACACTAAGGCTATTTTATACGTGCTTCCACTTTTGTTGGGGTACAGCTCTCAACGTTATTTTATAAATTTTTACAGATGGAGCTATAGTGCGCTGATGACGTAACATTCCGCCTGACGTTGAAATATACAATATTTCAAAAAATATACTTACAAATACAATTTGCTCCATGAAGGTTACAAATATATAAATGAATTAATTACAAACAAACACAATATTCTAAAAGAAGAAGAAATACAATATTCAAAATAACAAAAATATTCTAAGAATGTAATATGCATTACGTTGCAATTTAATTTACTTGATTTTCTTCCATTGGTAAGAGATATATTTTTGAAATAGAACGTGTGAGAACCCCAGTGGCAGTTTTTAGTTTAACCACTCTGACGCAGAGGCGGATAAGGTAGTTGGAGGCTTCTGGCGGTAAAAGGTTTGAGGCCCATGGACTCAAGAGTCAAAAAACGAAAAGAGTGAAAAGAGTCGCTTATACTTTGAATTCTCAAAATAAAATGTACTGAATAATAAAACTCAACGGCTAAAGAAAAATCTTAACTGTATATAAAAAAAGTAAAAATCTTACTGAAGAGCTTACAGTTTTGCTATATAACTTGTTTTCTCTTTAGTAAATTCATCAATTATTTTTGCCATATCTATTTTGTCTAAAACATTTTGTTTTGTATATAATATGACCATATTTTTTTAATTTGTCTTATCTCCCAGAGTACTTCTTAAATTATTTTTAACACGCTTTAAAACTTTAAAAATCTTTCACCTTATGCATTTGATAACGGTATTGTTTAAAAATATGTTTCAAAAGTATTTCTACATTAGGATTTCTCTTGCAACTCAACAAATTTCTAGTGGAGGTATTCCTTTCATCTTTCTTTTCTTTTCTTGCCCCAATTCATATTGTCAAAATTAAAAGATTCAACATCGTCTTTGTAAATTTCCTTTAATTTTTGTGTAACTTTCTTTTTAATATTTCAGGTTATAATCTCTTGTCAAAAATACAATAAAGTATTCTACTCGTATTACAGATTGATAAATCTCAGCTCTCTTCAGGATAGTTCTGCTCTTGTTCTATCGCATATTACATAAAATGAACTCACTTTCCCTTCTTTGAAAAATTCGTAAAAGACTTTTTTACTTTCACCAAAAATATTTTTTTTTTACTGCCTGCGAGCTCTAGTCCAGCTTCCTCTTCAAACGAGAGACCTTGCAAATCAGTTGCTCCTTGTCTATTTTTCCAAATTCATTTCTGAAACTTTGAATATAATTTTCTAGGGATTTTAGTGAGCTAGACCCTTTTAATTATATTATACTTACTTTAATTATATTTACTATTAGTGTATATATATATATATTCACACTCAACTCATTGCAATGATTTGCTATTAACATTTATTCTCTGGAGTAAAGTATTCCCAATCATGGTCATTAGGTAAGTTTCATATTTTTCCATCGGTTTCTAATCGCCTCTAGTATCGTGGTCTTTTCCCACCTCATTCGTATCACAGATTTCTGCCAGGGCAGCTTTTACCTTGCTATTAAGGCCTAAATTACACTAACTTGAAATAGTTTGCTTTTTGAACTACACTGCTGGCCACCGCAAATGCAGCACCCTGAAGGAAGTACGCAAATAACATGAAATTTACAACATGCATTAGTGGAGGTGAGATATACAAATGGTTAGAGTTTCATCGCAGACACATATCACGCACGCCTGTGGCGCCACCTCAAAGCGCTATTTAAGGCTTGGAGATTTCGTCGATTTCAAGTTCGGCACTTGTGTTTCTCTTGTGGTTTTTTCAAAAAACGATCAGTTATGTCTCGTAGAAAACAGCGATCGGCTTTGGATCAAGTATCCGAGTTCGACAGAAGAAGGATAGTGGCCTACCGAGATTATGGATTATCTTTCAGGGAAATCGGTAGTCGTGTTGGAAGAAACCAAACAACTGTAATGTGGATATGTGACCGTTGGATGCAGGAGGGTATGACGGACCGACGCGGTGGATCGCATCCACCTCACTGCGCCACTTCACGTGAGGACAGGCAAATTGTGCGCATGGCAGTGACGGATCGCTGAGTCACATCACGAACTATAGCACAGCACATTGAGTCTGTAATGCATCATTCAGTGTATGTGCGTACCATTCGACGCCATTTACAGCAGATTGGTCTGTCCGCAAGACGTCCATTGCTTGGTCTACTCTTGACGCAGAACCACAGACGCCTCCACCACCAATGGTGCAATGAAAGAAGGATGTGGGCAGCAGAATGGAAGGAAGTTGTCTTTACTGACGAGTCACGCATCTGTCTGCAACACCACGATGTTCGGATTCAAGTTTGGAGACACCGTGGAGAGAGGATAATGAACAGCTGCGTTATGCCCCGCCACACTGGTCCTGCACCGGGTATTATGGTATGGGGCGGTGTTGGATATCACTCTCTCACCGGATATCACTCTCTCACCGCATTGCCGGTACTTTAAGCAGCCAGCGCTACATCTCCGAGGTGTTGGAGCCAGTTGTCCTTCCTTACCTTCTGGGCTTGGCCACAGCCATATTTCAACATGATAATGCGTGACCACACATGACATGCATTGTCCGAATGTTCTTCTTCAATCACCAGATTGAATTGCTTCCCTGGTCGGCTTGCTCTCCGGATCTTTCACCGATAGAAAACATGTGGTCCGTGTTGCTCAATAATTGGCCCAGATTACATCCCCCGTTGCCAGATCAACTTTGGCAACGTGTGGAAACTGCTTGGTCTGCTGTACCCCAAGAACGCATCCAAAGTCTCCTTGAATCAATGCCGAGGCGTGTGGCAGCGGTGATCTCCAACAATGGCGGCTACTCTGGTTACTGATTCTGGCAGAAACTCCTCTTCACAGAAGTCTAGAAATTTAATCATATGATATTTGGTCAACATGTTATCTACAAAATAAATTTTGTTGCGCTATCTCTTGTCTTTCTTGGTGTTGCATTTACGGTGACCAGCAGTGTAGTTAACTGTGCCATATATATATTAAACAGAACAGAAATGTCGTCTATAGAAAATGTACGTCCATATGAGCTTTGGCTCAAAAAGAAACCTCAGTTAAAACTCGTGCGCATAATAGGATCTCCATGCTATGCTCATGTTCCAGCTCAGAAGAGGAAAATGGACAAGAAGGATATTCAAGGGTACCTTGTGGGATATGATGGAGGTGAACGATACAGAATATGGCTAAAGTAAGAAAACAGAGTAATTTTATCTTGAGATGTAGTATTTCAAGAAAAAGCAGGCAAGTGTGATGACTATACAGACTTGAAATTAGAAGGCGGGATAAGAGAAGATACAAATCAGAGGGAAAGTATGAAAAGCTCATAAAAATTGAGGACAATCCTGTAGAAAGAATACAAATCTAAGAAGACTTAAGGGTTTCTGAGAGTGATAGTGAAGAAGATGCTGAACCTACATCAAATAAAAAGTTGAGGAACCACTCACTTCTGCATAAATCAAAGCGGTTTGAGGATCATATTATGGAAGCAGAGTCATATTTAGATGATTATAATTCTGAAACATATGAAGAAGCAGCTAACTCAAAGGACAGCACAAACTCGAAGAAAGCTATAGAAAGTGAAATGAATTCATTAAGTGAAAATCATACTTGTGAGCTAACAGACCTACAGTTGGGGGGGGGGGTGTAAGACAATAATACCCTGTAAGTGGGTTTATAGGCTCAAAACAAATCCAGATATCAGGACCAACAAGTATAAAGCCAGACTTGTTGCGAGAGGTTTCAGTCAACGCCAGGGCTTTGATTACAGTGAAACATATACACTGGTGTCCAAAAGTTAAGCATAAATCGTAAAATGCGAAAAACATGGAGTAAATATTCGTAAAATTATTCCAAATTTCTTGCGGATATTAATTGGGTGAAGAAGAAACATTGGGTTTATGCAAAATTTTTCAGTCGACTACGTCCTGTGCGAAACACCGGCGCATGACGGAACGCAGAGAAACCGATTCACGCTGCATAGGCACTTCAGACAAGTTTAGTGCAACTGCTGTGCGAAGGAACGTTGTTAAGCATCAAACAAGGTGAATGATGGCCCAAAGACGCCAATCGGACATGTTTACGAAAGGAAGAATCGTTGGAATGCTGGAATCCTCACGATCACAAACCGAAGTGTCTCGAATTCTGAATGTGGACCAGTCTGTGATCTCAAGACTGTGGCAGAGGTTTCAAAGAACGGGAGATGTTACCCGACAACCAGTATCAGGTCCACCAAGAGTCACTACTCATCTCCAAGACCGATATCTGGTAATAAGTGCGCGACGTCAGAGGGGCAGTACTGCCAGAGCACTGGGTTCGGCGCTCACAGTTGCCACAGGAATACGAAATTTGAGACAAACTGTTTACAGGAGACTCAATCATGCTGACCTGTATGCCAGAAGACCAGAAATTTGCATTCACATCTGCGCATAAACGCGCTCGTTTGAAATATCAACATTGGAGTGTGGGAGAGTGGGCAAATGTGATGTTCAGTGACGAGTCCCGGTTTAGTCTGAGTAGTGATTCTCGGCGGGTAAGGATATGGAGAGAACATGGAACACGTTTTGAACCAAGAAACATAACGGAAAGACATCATTTTCCATCAAGGGGAGTAATCGTATGGGCAGACATCATGATGGACGGCCACACAGACTTCCATTTCTTTGACTGCTCAAAGATACAGATACGAAGTTCTTGAGCCTTATGTTCGCTTGTTTCAAGGTGCTGTCGGTCCTGACTTCATATTCATGGATGATAATGCGCCATGTCACCGAGCGGTGCTGATTGATGACTTCCTTGAAACGGAAAACATCCAGCGCATGTCGTGGCCTGCTAATTCCCCTGACTTAAATCCTATCGAGCATGTATGGGATATGCTCGAGAGACAAATTGCAGCCCTTTAGCACTCACCAATCTCCGTTACAGAACTGAAGAGAGCTCTCCAAGAAGCTTGGAACCGTTTGAGTCTACAACTCATTCATCATCTAGCAAGTTTGGTAAATCACTGCGCATCGTGCCTGGCTGTCAGAGGTGACCACACGCCTTATTAAACTGCAGCATCAGTATTTTATTTAATGTTTTCTTTATTTTTTCTTTAAAGTGTGAATCCATGCTATGCTCAGTTTTCTTTCAAACTGCTACTTTGGATAATAAAATTAATTATTATCATTCTTTTGATTTGCTTCCTCATTTTATTACCATTTTACACTCGCATATCACGTTTCCCGCCATTCTGATTTACAGTTCCTTCTTTATTCACATAATTATCAATTATGCTTAACTTTTGGACACCAGTGTAGTTCAGTAGCCAAATTAGTAACAATACGGACAGTTTTAAGCATTGCAGCTGAAGAAAGGATGCACTCAGTTTGATGTATCAACAGCATTCCTTTATAGAGATCTGGAGGCAACCATATATATGCAACAACCAGAAGGTCACAAAGATGGTTCAGGAAGAGTATGTAAACTCAAGCGCAGCCTGTATGGTTTAAAACAATCACCACGCGGTTGGAACAAGTGTTTTGGTCAATTTTTAACAGATCTTGGTTTTAAAGCAAGTGAAGCGGTTCCATGCATTTACATTCGGAAATGAAAAGGTAGAAAATTGTTGATAGTGTTGTATGTTGATGATGGATTAATTGCTGCAACTGACCAACAGGACTCAGAAATGTTCAAGGAGCTGAAAACAAAATTCAAGATCTCAGTGGGAGAGGTTTCCTGTTTTCTAGGTCTTGAAATTGAACATCATAAAGACAACTCAATAACAATCAGTCAAAAAGGATATTCCATAAAGATACTTAAGTGTATTGGTTTTGAGGAATGCAAACCTGTGGCTACACCCATGTTAAAGATTACAGATTGCAAAAGTCTGAAACCAAAAACTCTGATTTTCCATATTGTCAAGCTGTTGGTGCCCATATGTTTCTGATGGTGGGTACCAGACCATATCTAGGATATAGTGTAGGATTTCTTTCGAGATTACCTGAAAACCCATCTGCAGAAGGTATAGTCAGGGTAAAAAGAGTATTCCGCTATAAAGCTGGCACAGTTGGATATAGAATAACATACCATGCTACAGAGACAAACGGTGTGCTTCATTGTTATAGTGATTCAGATTTTGATGGATGTACCAAAACAAGTCGATCAACCTCTGGATATGTTTTGATATATGCTGGAGGAACTATTTCATGGCGCAGCCAAAGACAAGCAATTGTTGCTACTTCAACTATTGAAGCTGAGGTTATAGTAGCATCAGAGGCAGCCAAAGAAGTAATTTGGCTCAGCCGACTCATTCAGGGCATAGTGAACTTGAGGGAAATTCCCACACTTCAAGTAGCCAACAGGGCAGCAGTAAAGTTGTCACACAACCCTGAATATCATCGAAGGACAAAGCGCATAGAAATAAAACACTTCTTTGTGCGTGAGAAAATCTTAAAGGGAAAATTAAATGTGAAACAAGTGTCAAATGAGAAACAAGTCTCTGAGATTTTGACAAAACCCTTAATGAAGTCAAGACTATTAACATTCTGTAATCAAATGGGACTTTTCTGACAAAATCCAGTTAAGGGACACAGTACGATTCAATTGACAAAAATCGGTGAAAAAATCAAATTAATTTTTTTAGCTTAAATTATACTTTATATACTTTTCTATAACCTGACAAAATCTGAAAGCTCTAAACTTAAAAAAACACAGAATGATGATAGCTTTTGTGTCCATTTTTATTCACATCCCTATGGCAAATCAAAACTTTTAACTTATTTATCTCGGAAAGATAAAATAACTAGTTTGTCTTCATTTAAAATGCTAAGGCTTTTTTTCTATTGTGCATAATGCTTTACATTTTTTTTTATCTATTGCTAATAGTACATGTAAAAAAGTTGGTATGCATTTTTGAATCAAAGCAATACTTATTTTTAAAAAAATAATTGAACTCAAAATGTGTGTATTTTTTAAAGAATTTTTAATAAGCATTCATAAAAAGAAGTATTGTACAAATACTAATCATGTTATCGCAAAACCCATACCAACTTTTGTTACGCATTGTTTGACGTACTTGTAAATCAAATTTCATGTGTGTACCTACATTCTAGTAGGAGGAGTAGCATTTTAAAATCACTTCACAGATTTTAAGTTTTTTCCTTAAAAAATTAAATGGCCAGCTTTTTATGAAATTGTGAGCACAAAATCTGTTTTACATTGTATACAGACATAGGAGGCCACCAAAATAATTTTGAAAATCCTTAAATTAAAATTTTTTGCTTAAATCGTACTATGTCCCCTTAACAAGTGTTAAAGATGATGACTTTATATTGAATGTTAACATGGTTTTGTTGTTATGCCAATAGATGGCACCTGTATCTCTCATTTGTATTTATAGTTTTTCTTATGTAATATCTTTTTCCATCTCTGCACCTTGTGTGCAGGTTGTATTTTAAGTCTGTGATAATTCTCGTACTCCGTAAGTAATAAAAACTTAAACATTTTATACAGATTGATCCGCAATTGCTCAATTTTTTTGAACTTTACTGCGATTTTAGTGATACTAGTATCAAAGGTCTAAAACCTAGTTAAAATTCCTTTAATCGAACCTTTTAAACGATTCAATTTTTCTTGAGTAGCTACGTTGCTATCATTTTTATTTTCTGACCTTTTATCCATTTCTCTGGCTACTTAGGACCAATATTTCGTCGATTTATTCTTTGTGGACTGTGAACTGGTTAGATAAAAATTCAATCATTCGCAACGCTAAGCCTATTTTATTCCTGCACCCGCTTTTTGTGGTACAGCTCTCGATTCTTGACATTTTGTAAATATTAACAGATGGTGCTACAGAGCGCTGATGACGTAACAGTGCATAGTAACAAACTGTTAATCTTTTCATTTTCCATATAGTAGATCTCATTTCAGTCTTTATTCTCTTGCGGGGGGGGGGGGCGAAATATTTCTCTCTCGATTTGCTAGGCAGTGGTACGTTCGCTGTAATTTTAATTTTTCACTTTTTTTCACCCTCCAATTTTTTCAACCCCCAAATCTTTTGCGCCTTAGGCACGTGCCCAAGCGGAAGGCCCCGCTTTTAAATCATTCTTCTTCACTCATTTTTTGGATTGTGCAGAAAATTCATATATAGCTTTTATTAGATTTACCGTATCGAGACATTTCATGACATTTACTGCTTATTTTACAGCTTCTGCTCACAATTGTTGAAACATTTTTTTAATTTTGATGAACTACCATCATCGAAAGAACAAAAGACATCACAAACACCAAGTGAAAAGGTTAAAAGCTGTACAAATGTTGATTTGGGAACGCGTGAATATACGATATCATGAACACTTTCATTTCGGTTTTGGGTTTTCCCACGCAAGCACTTTTTTGGCATAAGTTCGATAAAGGCTTTTTTGGCACCTTTTTCGGGCGATTTTGAGCCAGATTCTGGATACCCTGATTTCTACTGTTTTCCGGTAGGGCTCTGTAGGATTTTCATTTTATGGTTTATTTTCCAATCAGAGTGCTCATTTCAAAAGTGTGCTGATTTTCTCTTTTTCTCTGGGATTTTCATAAGTTCAGACGTCATTAACAATCTTTTCAGTCTTATGTTTCAGGACAAGAGTCCAGAAGTTCTTGATATTTATTATATGTTATTTGTTAATTAATATTTAATTATTAATATATTAATCCTTATTTTAATTATGTATTTATAATATTACTTTTAATTAGCATTTAATTATTGATATTAACTTTCAATTGGTTTTGATTAAGCTACAATTTTTATTCACTCATTAAATTACTGATTTATTTAAATTTCACATACTTCCCTAAGAGTTCAAACAATTTATGTTGTTACACATACCGATGTGTTAAACATAAATATAATCTTATAATCTTTTAATTTCTGTAGTCTCCTTATCTAAGACAAAGTCTGTGTGTTAAATATTTTTCTAATAATTTGTATAGATTTTTTATTTTATCATGTTTAGTAAAATATTTGAATAATTTAAATATTCTTAAAAACTTAATATAAAGAATTTACTGATCAGAAACTTTTCCTTCATGTTCATATGAAAAAAACTAGCTAAACTAATACTATATAAACGATAACTACATCCTGAGATAAGAGTGAATTTTGTTTTTATTAATTACTTATAGAATAAAAAAATAATTTGAGAACTATATAAAACTACAGTAAAATGAAAATATTAAACTATATATTCTTTTCTAGAAGATTCAAAAATTTTGTAAAAACTATTAGTTTAAGATTTTTTTAAATGTGAAACTAGTAGCGTATTAAAATTAAACTTTTGTGGTGAAATAGTATAGTTGTATGTATTTGTTAAATTTGCATATTTTTTACATTGGTTCACAAGAATACTTAATTACAATCATTAAAGCCTGTAATCGGTGCATGTACTAATCTTCAACTTTTTAAATGTGCCTATTGCTGAATGAGGCACATCAAACATGTATGCTAAATGGTAATTTTTGTTGTAAAATACTTATATTTTGAGGTCGTTAACTCATCTACCTATATAACAGTAAAAAGCTAAACACTTATAAAAATGCAAATAAAAGTTGAAGTGTAAAACTTTATTTTTATTACCTTTGAAATAAAAATAGAAATTTTATAATTAGAATAACAAAACAACAGTATTTACTCAGAAAATATAATTTGATTTAAAAAAAAAGTACTAAATCATAAATCTCGTGAAACGAAAAGTATATAAATCAGTAATCTATATAAATAAATATGAAATATGTGTTTGTTCAAAGCCGCTAATCTCTGAAACTACTGAACCAATTCCTCTAAAATTTTGACATGTTGTTGCATTTGAATCCGGACGGGTTTTTATGTACTTATAATTTCGAAATTCACTCTAAATTCCTTAAAATTTAAATTGTAATTTATTTTTCAGTGTTATGTCGTCATATAATGTCACTCTCTCTCTCTCTGAATGCGAAAATTCATATTTTACATACCGTGTTTTCGGGATTATTATGTATTTTTATTATAGTTATGTTTATTTATTCCATATTTATCCAGTTTTTGTTCTTTGATGCGTAATTAGGTTTATTTTCCGAATAAATAAATTTTTTTAAAATTATTCTTTTAACAACTTAAATTTTGTTTTGTTGTTTTGGCAACAATCGCGGGATGTTTACGATTTTACTTATATTTTACATCGTGTTTTTTTCTGTAATTTTAAGCTAAATTTATTTCTTTTTACTAAGAGAAGATGAAAATTATATATGACTTCTGTATGCTACTCATTCTTCTGCCAATAGTTGCTAAAATTTCAAATAGTTTTGTCGATAACATAAGACTGGCCGACTGATCTGAACAAACGAGTAGCCTCACGATTGACATTTTCCGCCTATTTTATCTTTCTCCAGTAATCCTAAATTGAATTAATTCTATAATTTTTAAGTTTATTTTTTGTACCATCGTATTTTTCCATCGACCATTTACCTAAAATGAAAAGTCGCCACGGAATGCCGCGGTATACATTCAATGTTTGGAAACCATTCCGTACATATTCTAACACAATATTTTATCCCCCTTGGCGACATTTTAATTTGGCAGAATTAATCGACGGTTTTTTTTAATAAGAATGGGTTTTTTTCTCTATTTTGGACATTTTTTTAAAATATCATTTGATACTTAAGTTTTGTCGCAACAATCGCCAAAGTTCAAGATACTCGCCAAGGTGGTAATTCTATTTTCACATGCATTGTGTACGCGCTGAATTGGCAATCATGTGCTTCGTGTTATACAATGCCGCTAATAGGTTGCAATATTATGTAAGTAACTTTCATTTGATGTTACTATTGAAATAAAAATGGTAAAAGTAAGATTTTCTGATAATCAAAATATTGAACTTTATTTTGTTTTTGATTGTTTTTTAAGATTTAGCTTTATGTTATAATTTTCTGAAACAGATTTTATTAGTAATTTGTTAACAGAATACTTGAAGTTATTATGGCAAGCCTTTCTCAGGGACGTAGCTACTGCGGTATCAATGATGCAGGGCCACCGAGCAACAGGCCCATCCAGAGCTGTTTTGTAATTTCATACGTTTTTGTTTTTGCCTTCTTTTTGAGTGCGGGTAAAATTGTATTGCAAAAAATCAAACTAAGGTCATCACACTGGACAAGCAAAAGCAGTGCGAGGGGTAATTGCACATCAAATTGGAATAGGTATCAGCAAACGAGCACAGTACAGATGGTTAGCTCAAATACGTGTTGAGAAAACAGGTGGTCGTAAGATTGTAATTAATTTTTTCAAATTATGCTTTCGCATTGATAAAGATATTCAGTTCTTTTTATGTCAATATTAGTATTGTATTTCATTTTTCAATTTATTTTTAAGCTCGGGATATATACTTTGGATAATTTTCTTTTATAAAATACTAATTTTAATTCTATACTCTGTTTGGTGTGATTTCAAAGTCTTTCCACAAATGAGTAGCGTATGAATTGAAATCTTCCAAGTATCCTAAATTAAATTAATAGATAATTTTTATTTTTTGGTGCTTACGTTTTTTTTTAAATCAACCATTTACCTAAAATCATAAGACATCGCCAAATTCTGCAATGTGCATTCAATAAGGGTAAACCATTCTATGACTGTATTTACACAATAATAATTTTTTTTTTTTTTTTGCAGTGCTGTGAATTTTTCCACTAAATAGTTGTTGAAATTTCTAAAAGTTAGACCCGCAAAGGATCTATTTTGGTAGATTTCAAAATTTTATTTGATGTTACTACTTCGTACTGGATCCTGTGAATGCCAAATTTTGACTGGCTAAAAATTTTACTTCAGCAATCATTCTTTCAATGATAGCACGCCATCGCTGTCTTCTCTCGATTGTATACATTTTTTTTTTGTTCCGCATCAGTAGTACAATTTTTTTCCAGTCTTGTCTTAAATTGACACCACAATCTTATACAGTTTACGTGTTTTAGAGTATTTTCATGGTTATTTTAATGATAAAAAAGTTTACTCAGTGCCGATTTAAGCTCATTTCGGGCACTGGGCGCAGAAGATATCAGGCCCAGAACTGGAGGATTGAAATTTATAACCAGAAAATCTGGTTAAGTCAGCCTACCCGGGCACTAATAGGCCTCTCCGGGCCCCTAGGCGTCCGCCCCAAACGCTCAATGAATAATCCGGCCCTGAATACACTGTATTTCTCATTCCAATAAAATTCTATCTTTTAGCTTCCTCGAAAAATGTCATTTCGGGATATTTTCAAAAACATTTAAATATTAACGCAAGCAATCTTATTTCTTATTTGAAAACAACTTTATAATAATTCTACTAAACTTATCTCTCTTTAAATTAAAAAAAAATAAACATTGAAATAACTAACCTATTATTGACTTAATTCGCAAACTTTAAATATTTCGGAAGAAGTTTTAAGAAATGCCTTTTTGAGACTTTGATATATTTACAATCACAAAATAATAATACTAAATTTCTCTTGGTGTATAAGAAAAAGAGAAAGAGAAAAAAAACTATCTAAAAACACGTGTTATATTGACTTAACATGATGATTCAGAAAGATTATTCGTTACTGATGATTCAGAAAGATTATTGATGATTCAGAAAAAAAAATTACAATAAATAAGACAAATGAACCGCATTTTTTAAAAAATACTGGGAACAGTAATGAAGGATTGGCATATCTTATTCTAGAAATGAAAGCTGTCTAATGAAAAAAAGAATAGCATCAATTAATATCATTTTGATTTAATCCAAAGATGAAATTTTACAAATCATGTACTCTTAACTATAGCTATGGATACGTAACACAAAATAATTTCAATGACATTAAAATTAGCTAGTTTTCTTTTAAGTCAGTAATCCTCTCAATTAAAGTCGTTAGGTACTTATGTGAATTTATGTATTACATAAATATTTACGCATATATTAACAAAAAAGATTTTTTAAACTAAATATGTTATTTTTATAGTCCACTTTTTCATGAAGGCAAATACAATAAATTATTACTTAATACTTTATCTTAATAGGGTAAACATATAGTAGTACCTTCCAATAAGGAACCTTGTATTTGACACAATATGTCCTACAGCCAGAAATTTAAATCTTTAGACCAGACATTGGGTATTTTGTCATTTAATGCTAAGCAAATTAGTTTAATTAGAAATTTAAGTCGTATTAATCTTTAAATAAATGATATACCACAGGTCTTTTAAAATTTGAAGTTCCTGAAAAATGAAAATTCTTAATAGAAAATTTTACTTGCTGTATAAATGTTTGAAATGAGCAATAAAATCTTGTACTTAGAGAAATTTATTGAAAATATTCCGATGTACAGATCTTTTTGAAAGCCAGCGCATTGTGTCCATCTAAGCTAGCATTTTTATTTCTTATGTAAACTCAAAAAAAATGCATCCCCACGAATTGCACTTGCTCTATTACATAGTTTTGTCTCTAAATCAACAGAACAGCCAATGTTGCAAATTTTTATTTCTATGTTCCTTTCCTCTGTTAAATTACATTGAGTTATTAGGAGAGCACTATATTTTATTTAAAGAAAAACATAAACTTGTCTTTGAAATCTTAAAACTTTACAAAAAAGAAATAAAAAACTTTTTCCAGCGTCACTTAACCTCTTGAGACCCGAAAATAACTCCTCAATATATTTGTCAAATTTTCTTGGTGTGTACTTAAAATGGAACTATTAAAAGGAAAAAAATATAAAAAGGACATTTTAAAAATTTTATTTATGTTAATTAAGTGGTACCCAAATGGGTATCGTGGAACTACATGCATATAATGTAACAATATTAAAGTAAAGAGTTATATCGAGATGCATAGTTTTTTTAAACTGTTATTTGTTATGGAATTCACAGAAGCAATTCCTATTTTGTAAGCACAGATACAAGTCACATTTAATGCATCTTACTCTGGATTTTCCTGGGCATCCTGGAAAGCGACACTTCATTTGATATTATCTTTTTACATGTTACGGAAGGTGGCCAATTTGGTCATACCGTACACCATTCACAGGCAAAGGAACAATTCGTTGATTTTTTTTCGTTGAGGTCTTTCCTGTACGGCTTCTTCAGAAACTTTTGCTTTTATTAAGCTCTCAGCTATCACAAGCTCGAAGTCTATCAAATGAAATCTATTTTTAGAGGAACTTTACATTGCTTCAATGACGAATATACATAATCCAAGCATTGCAGGTGGCCATATTCAAAAAATATGCAAAGACACGCATTGTCCATTTCTTGGTCCGTGTGGATATCCAGTAATATGAGATTAGTCTGTCCATCATATCAAAACCTCCCATGTAAGTATTATATGACCTTGCAATGGCAGGTTGTCTGACATCTGCTCTCTGTCTTTGTTCTTTCGCCCACCTCTTACATCTGCCTTCAGGTTTGATACCAAATGCATTTGACAAAAGAAGAACAGATTTCTTGTCTTTCCATTTAACAAGACAAGCTTTTCTATCCTCGTGTCTTCGAGAAACTGATGAACCTCACTCCATACAAGTATCTTTTGGAAAGCTTTCGACGACACTATCAGTACGGTCGGCCAGTTAAATATACGTTTCTACTCACGAGGTAATTTAAAATTGCTAGTCCTGTAAAATATCTGCCGGTGAATAAATGGGTTACTTTTGCTGCTGGTATAGTACCAACCAAATGTTTCACAACTGCTCCTTCCAAACCATATAATTGCTTGTCTTCAACTGGAACTGTATCAGCTCCTGTGTAAATTAAAAAAATCCAAACAAGCCCATCTGGTGCTTTTTTTAAAATCCTACAGGGTTTGGCTTCGATGGTAAGTATTGTCTCATAGGGCATCTGCCAGAGAACGGCATCATCTGTTCATCAATTGACAGACATTCTGTTCGAGGAAGTTTCAAACAGGCATTTCTAAAAACTTCTAAAATCAGAAGCGCTTTCTGGAATATTTTCAAAGTCTGTATAGTTAATATCGGAAAGTTCACCATCGCTTTGTACGAGCTATTCTTGGATTTACTAAAAAAAATGAAAACCATACATAGCGTCGCCGCTCTACTTTGATTCCAAGGTACCCAATTGGGTACTTTTGTTTCAAAGTGAAAGAAATCGTAAATAACCACAAAGTAAATTTCTAAAAATGCATGTAGAATAAAGCTTATACACTTCTTAGTTGCAAAAAACAGTAAAAACCTAATTATTATATTTATTAATATTAAAAAAATGAATCAACTTCCCAGTAGCCGGTTGAGTCACCATTTTCTTCAGTTTCTCTACTTTAAAGCTGTATGAATCATTTTGTGTTCAGTGTGGTGCTGACATCTCTTAGCAGGCATTAAATTGGAGTTTTGCTCAATTGGGTATTCTGGGACTTAAGTCGAATAAGCCTTTTTTATTGGAATAAATGCTAATCTACGAAAGTCCCCAAATGGGTACCGAGGGTCCCAAGAGGTTAAACAAAATGTCCCTTAATACGAGGTAAATAGATAAGATTCATATTTAAAGAGACCGGTAGCAGCATTAATTGTGCCTTATTCGGAGGTGTACCTTACAGGAGAAATTTGTATATTAAGTCTTAAAGCATAAAAATTAATTAAAAATTTAAAATATAATTACCTGTTGTTATTTCAAATGAGCTAAATGTAAGAGATTAAACTGTGCCAATTTCAGTAAACCATTTTTTTTTTCAAAAACGAGTCTGTTGATGGTACAGATATACAACAAGCTTTTATTTTAACTTCAATTAACATTCAAGACTAAAATGAAACATATCCAAACACTCTTATTGTCTCTGTTCCCTTTAAATTAGCGCTGACACCGGACATCCTGTGGGGGGAATGATTGTCCTTTGGGACCCACTCGGAATAAAAAGAAAGGTACAGAAGAAAATAGGAAAAAAACATCAAATTTCATAATTTAACGTACACACCAGCCTCGAATTCTTCAAGGTTCAACACTTAAAACAACGGACTTTAAAGTAGACAGTACAGAATAAGAAAATAAGATACATGAAATTAAATACCAGATTCACATTGCTAGATTCAAATAAATAACTGAAAATTGCAAAAATAAACAAATAAAGTATATATTTAAAAATAAATTATGTCAGAAAACCGGTCAAATATTTAAATGGGCATGTAAATGCAGGTATTTTTTATAGATATTTAGAAATTAGAAAAGTGAACGCAATAGCTTTTTAACAAACAATTTTTCATTCTACATAAAAGCAGAATTTTGAAGGATTGCAATTTGCCGAAAGCTGTTCTAAGCAAAATATTATTTTATGCACATTTGTCACCTTCTTAACGTAGTAATACCATACACAAATGATAATCATTTATACTTGTATCGCGAGAGATATCTGTTGTTCTGCATACACACATATGCTTGCAGAACTTCCACACGAAGTCAATTCCTACTCAGATCAGCTAAAAAAATGTATTTTAAGTATTTTTTATTAATAGTTACAATTAATATAATTATGTATATACTGTTATGAATGAGAATGAGACTTTAGATTTTGAGTTTGATGTAGAATGCAATTATGAATTGTATAACGAACGGATTTTGACTTACCGCCATTTTCCATGCTAGGCGTAGGAACACTGTGGAAGTATTTCGAAAGCTGAATAATGCAATATATAAATGAAGATTATTAATGAACACCATTGATTTCACAAGTCGACTTTTCATGTATATATTTACTTCACACACACACTCATGCCTTTACATGTACGATAAAAGAAAAAACATTTCACTAAAACATAATCACAAGAATGGCGACCATTACAACCGAATAATCCGAATGGAATGTCATTTTCCCGCCGAACTCACATCGGCTTCCGGAAAACGAAGTTAAGTTCGTGGCGCCATCTCTGGACGGCGAAAGGAGTCAACTATTCTTAACATATACATATAACAGAATCACAACATTAAGTGGCAATTAATTTTTTTTTCCATTAAAGAATTGTATTGCCATTCAAAAACAATCATATATGTAAAATTTCAGTTCAACTGAATGCTTTGAAACGTGAGAAAAAAAATCTTGTAAAATTTTGACCCAAGTCATTAAAAATGAAGCCAACGTGATTGTATCTGTAATTCTTTAAATATTATTTAAGTCAATTACTTTTAATTAATTATAATTAAATTATCGCATTTTTACCCAAAACAATAGTGCATAGAAAATTTCAGCACAAATGAGCGCCTCAAAATGTGGGAATAATCTTTTTCAAGTTTTGACACAAGCAGCCAAAATGGTTGCTAAACATGTCAACTTGGCTGTATTTGAAATTCTTTGAATAATTAGTTTTAATCAATTAATTTTTATTAATTATAATTAAATTACTGTATTGTCATCAGAATAATCGTGTATATAAAATTTCAGCTCAATTGAGGGCTTTAAAATGCATTTTATTAACGTTTGAAAATTTGAACAAGATAGATAGATATAAATATAGAGAGAGTGTGAACTAATAGTAGGAATTGAAAAAAAAAGATATAGTCGTGTTATATACAAATTTTACTAGCATTAGTTGATTTTTCAATTCAGCTTAATATAAAATTCCAGGTATTTAAATAAGGTACAGTTTCCAAAGAAAAATAATAATATTAAAACATATTTTCCTACCAATTTTTTCATAGAAAAAAAAGTATTTTTTAAATTTGGTCCAAATTCCCCAACTCCGTAAAATTTATCTAGACACATATATCTAGACATATTTACTGCTAACATAGAAACAATAATATTCACGGTAAGGGTTTAAGTGGATTAGATCATATGGAATTATTTTCCAACTAGGCGTATACATGCACGTGGGCAGGAATATATAGATTAGAAGCAGCTTTTAATATATGTTTTCTTTTATTTCTGTTTTTAGTGTTATGTTGTGAATCGCTTGATTCAGCTGTTTGATTATATGGCATCTGGTTACAATTAGGACTTTTAAGAAACCGCATAAAACTAGCTTTTTTTTTAACATAGTACTAAAGTACCATTAAGCTCTTACAACATGAAATTAAATGTAGAACTTTGTCGTGACATACAACCTCCCCTAAGACTATCATCTCCCTGTCTACCGTTAACTGTTTCTGGACGTGTAGGCGGATTAGAGAATTCAAGAGACATCATTACAAATCACTATATCTATTGATACCTCTTAATCAAGGAAAGTTACAAACGCACGATTCAAATTTAAGAACAATAAAACACAGTGGAGTATGAGAAGAGGTTACTACTAGCGGAACTACGGAATCGGAACTGAATCCACGAAAGATCAACAAGTACAATTACAGCTAACACACGTACACGTATTCACAAATTTCTAAATCACTAACCTTATTCTTGTAACTTCGGCAGGTCCGTCGTGGTGCAGAACTTATTGCTGGCTGGATCGGATAATGGCTAAGGATCCACACTCCACTTTCCAATTTCAATCTTCAGCTCTTCAGCTTAGCTCGTCGTGTCACTACCAACTAATAATGTCAACAACTGAGTGTTGATTTACCGATGCTTCAATTCATTTTACTTCAAAAATCTAACTCTTCACTTTACTACTCTCTCTTCTTGTTAACTCGCGAAACCCGAACTTATATAATATTTCTCATTTGCATAAATCACGCTTTGGCTCCCGGTGGAGATTGGTTGAAATAAATAAAACTTTAAAGAATTATTGAGGAGATTAGTGAAAACTGTACAGATCCGTTACAACTTCGCTAACCTTAATAATACTATGTGAATATTGAAGTGTTTTTCAAACAGGCTTTGTTATAAAAATCATTTAAACAAAAGTCAAAAGAAGCTGCATGATTTTTTCTCTTATAACTTAATACTAAATAAAACTACAAGAACTACCTTTTGATAGAGGTATAACTCACTAAAAAGGCAAACGAACATTGTTTATAAGCGTTGTAAAACCATAGGCAAAAATATCTCATTTCTTTCCCCTTTTTTGTTTTTCTAAATTACCAGATTATTATTAAATTGAAAACTTTTAATTTTCCCAAATTCATTGAATTTAAAAATTATTAGATTAACAGCATTAAATATTTTCGTAAAGCAACTTTCGCAAAAAACTTTTTTTTTTGACGCCTTTATTACGCACTGATCCCCAGTGTCGCTATTTAACAAAGCAAAACAAAACAAAAAACCTTTTTTAAACGTGGTATTGTCGGCTCCACCACAAATTTGGCTTTTAGATGGAGCATGTTTGTAAAGAGTAGACATTTACGGACAATCGGCCATCACGCTATGAACTAACATTCTATTTTTCTTAAATGATGCTGTGTTACCGGGAAATCGACACTTGATTTTTCAATATAACTATTCCAAATTCAGCATAATTACTCGATTTATAAAAAGTTTTATTTTGAGAAATTTGTAAGAAATTTTGTTCGATTGATAGAACAATAATATATACGGCCTGCGGCCTCCCCTTGGTTTAGCCACCCGAGTGCGGTGCACGCGCTGCACACCTGCTAAGATTGGCCCTGGGAAGACTGTAAATCTTTCCTGAAGATTCAGCTTTTTAAAACCCACACTATGAATTTTCTCTGAGAGGAAGAAAACAATGTGTTGAGCTTATTCATCGATTGATGGTTTGTGCTGTAGACTATCTCAGATGGTTTTCCGCAGTTTCTGAACACTGTTGAAATTGTTTCGAAAAGCTAACCCATAGTAGGAGTAACTGCAATGGAATGATTAGCATATACAAATCTAGAGTTACTTGTTGTGATTTGTGTCCTTTCATAAAAATCAGAAGCAATTTCTGCAAAATATATGTAAAAGCACAGCACTTCAAAACAAACGTAATACCCAGGAAAGTGTTATTTTCAAAACATGGAAATCAATGACATTGTCATACATTTTACAAAACGCTCTTCCCTTTTTTAAAACAAAAACAAAACAAATATTCATTAGAGCGCTAATAATGGATATGTTTTTTCTTCAAAGAAGAAAACTCACATTTAAATTAGAAATTTTCCTTCCTTTTGGCAGAAGATTTCTTTTCATGATCCCTTTACAGTATGATTGTGCGATTACCATTATTATCAAATATTTAAATCATTTCTATGAAATATATACAAAATCCGCTCAGAAATCATATAAACGCAAGCCTGACTGTTATACTTTCAGTTATTCTATTGTTAATTTCTTAAGAATAAAAAAAATCACTTGAGACATTAAGACAACTTCCTAGGTTTAAAAAGGTAAATGTTTACACTTTTATCTGTCAAAGGTGGCGTGGCACATCAATTGATAATTTTTTAAAGTTATTTTGACATATTTATAATTAATAAAATAGCAAATATGTAAAATCACTGGAAAGGTCACGAATTGGAGATTAAGAACTATTAAAAACCCAACATTGATTTGATGATGCTTAGGCTACTGACTCATCTTAAACATTTCGAAAGTCCGTTTCGCCTTAGGGAGTAATTGATCAATCTGTAGTCTTCTTAGAAGAGTACAATAACCCATCTGTCCGTTCTGCTCACCCGTGGGTTTCAAAATGACAAGAGGAGTCGTAAAATGTCCGTCTAATGGAACGACGCTACGAGCGTAATTCGACTGAAAATTCCATGACACCTGCCATGTTGTCTGTTTTAATACCAGACAACATGGCAGGAAAGGTGTAACATGCACCTTTTACAATGAAAACTATGCGAACTATTTTTGCTCAATTGAAGCATAAAAATACATTGTACTCCTCACAATATGAGTATAGTCGACTCTCTAGATATATTTTCTTACCCTTCACAATGTCCTCGATTTCCCACTGCACTCCTAAGGGAATATTTTGAAGAATGACTATTCTTAAATTATTTGACCTTTCATTCTTATCCTAACTGTGTGAAATGTGTTTCAGTTTCCCTTTAGGTGAACTACCTTAAGGATTGAAGAATTGTTGTGTTTGTACTTGATCCCTTCTTGCGTCGCTTGCTCTTCCCAAATATATTGATGTCTTCTTGAGACAGCTAACAATTGAGTGGGCTTACACTCAAGAACAAAAATATTATAACCACCTGTCAATAACAAGTTGGCCCACCTTTAGCGCGCAGCACAGCTTCAACCCGCCTTGGCATGGATACCACAAGTCCTTGGTAGATGGCTGGAGACAGATTGTACCAGATGTTTAAGCAACGGTCACGTGAATCCGAGATATTGTGAATTGGTGGTCTTTGAACTCTGAGCTGCCGTCCCATGGCATCCCAAATGTGTTCTATCGAATTGAGATCCGGTGAATTAGGCGGCCAGGACATTAACTGGAATTCAGCATCATGTTCCTGGAACCACTCCAACATAATTTTAGCCTTGTGACACGGGGAGTTGTCCTGTTGGAACATTCCATTTCTAGCTGAAAAAAAGAGGCCATGTAAGGGTGCAACTGGTCCGCAATTATGTTTAGATACCCTGTAGCATTCATGGTCTGCTCTACCACAACCACGGGTCCCAGAGTCGCCCAGGAGAACGTCCCGCAAAGCATAATACCACCACCAGCAGCCTGTGTATGACCTACTGTACATTGAGAGAGCAACTGTTCGCCTGGAAGACAGCATATCCTGACACGGCCATCGGTTTGATGAATGACAAACCGTGATTCATCTGACCAGGCAACTCTCTCCCACTGATTCATGGACCAGTCGCGATGTTCCCGGGCCCAACGTAGGCGCAGTTGGAGATGATGCTAGATCAGCAAAAACACACGAGTGGGACGTTTGCTGCGTAGCCCCATATCCAACAGTGCCAGCTGAACAGTGTGCTCCGATTCCATTCTACTTGACCTTGCATTGTATTGGGCTTTCAGCTGAGCCACTGTCTGGCTCCGGTATGGCTTCACCATGTGAGACAGTCTCCGACCACCTTTTTCTTTTATAGCGTGTGAACGTCCAATACCATGACGTCTACTTCTGGTTTCACCGTCATTCATCCACTTTGCATAAGCACTAACATTGGTAGATCGCGAACAACCCACGAGTCGTGCAGTTTCTGAAATACTTGTTCCGAGCCTTCGATCCATTACAATCCGCCCTCTATCAAAGTCGCTTATATCCGCAGCCTTTCCCATCACACACAGAAGTAAGTGAAAGAATGATTCTTCAGACTCTCCAGCAGCAGTTAAATACCACTTCCACCTGATCACGTGCCTTCCACGTCATCCAGGCATGTTCATTGCAAAATGTAGGAGTGGTCATAATGTTTTGGCTCTTGAGTGTATGTCTCTGACTGTCTTTTGGTTAAGGTGTTGGATTTCCTTCCCAACTCCTTGGGGATGGGTATTACCGCTACGACTGATTTAATTCATAAGCAAAAGAATTATTCTCCAATTCTTAAGCTAAAAAGTATAGAGAATAGCTTCATAACAAGTCAGTATTTGTTGTTGTTGTTTCTTATGCCACTTGGTCTCAACTGCGTGAGATTCAGGCCCATGAAATTCATCATGGCAAGGGCCTAGATGTACGTATTTAAATTTGCATAGTAGTTCATAACAATAGATGCTTCTTGATGGTAAGTAAGAAAATGTTTTGAAAATAAAGTAAAAAGACACATACTCATTAAATTTAAACAATATTTCACAGGGTTTGCAGTTGACTTACTGATGAATGTTCAATGAACTTGCAGTGGAATGTTGAGAGGTTTTGCCACAAAACCTTTATATAATATATCGTACAACCAAATAGTGGCTGAAATCGGACACATGATGGGAAATTCGTCTTTCTCAATGATTTTCATCTCTAAGTTTGGTGGGGTGGGAGCACTTAACTCTTCCGATCCTTCATCTTCATTCAAGACATTTTGGATGACATTAAAACGTTTTCAAATTGCCCTCTCTTAGTAGATCTTCTAATGACATTTGTCGATGGTAGAACTAACTACTTAGCATTAATTATGATATGTAGCTTTGATAAATATAATATTTTTTATAGTTAGGACTCTAGGGGTATTTTAAAGTACCATTGCAACATAAAGTCTTAGGTTTTTTTTTATTATTATTGGTTTAAAGCAGTTTTTCCCTCTGTTATGGAATTCATTTAATTTAATTATTAACGTTTTATTATATTGACCTCGTAAGAGGATTTTTTCAAAAGAGTTATCGAATGCTGATGGGAAAGTAATAGCTGTTATTTTCTATCATAAATCTTTCTAAAAGACAAGAGAGAGTAAGAAGTTTCCAAGGATAGACTATATCAAATTTCTAGAATTGTATTTCTTATTTTATCAGGAAGTATTTAAGCAAAAGTACAAAAAGAACATACATTTTAAAAGTGACTTTGACAAATTATTTTCCTGTTTTCAGGATTGTACGGCTTACCCAGAAGATTAGGACAGCTAAAGGACATCAGTAAATTTGACAATAAATTCTTCGGAGTATCAGAGAAAGAAGCTATTTTTTTCAATCCCCAAGGAAGGATGCTTCTGGAAACCACTTATGAAGCGATTGTCGATGCTGGTAAGTTATTCCATTTAAACAGAGCATTGTTAATGATAAGGCATTCAAAGAAGATATGTGCTTGATATCAAAAATAGTTTAGTCAATGATGGTCAAGGGTAAAAGTTTTCTAAATTAATATCAAAATCATAGTTCATTTGCATTTGATATTTATTTTATTTGATCTTTCAAAACATTTATATGTTCAGTATTTTCTATTTTTGAGTATCTCCTTTGTTCCGGGAAGTCCTAACTGTCGTTTTTAAATGTGTCGGCGGTAGCCAAGTGGTCTAGACATCGGATCGTGGATAGTAGGTCATGAGTTCGATTCCAGTACCACTGAAGACCCGCCGAGTACGGGAGTGATGTACATTAAATCTGTCGAGAGCTCAAACGTCCTCCCGTGGGTGTGGTGTGGTAGTTAGGAGAGAGGGTGCCAGCTCAGGTGTCGTCCGCGTCACTTAACCATGGTTCAAAATTACGCGGAATCGTCGCCAAAAGCCCTCGTGTAGATTAACAGTGGGACGTTAATATTCACTCACTCCCTCAGTCGTTTTTAAATAAATTATGTTTAAAAAAATAATATCTGGAATATTTTCATATGCATGCACGATGATATTAGGGGATATGGGGTTCTACAATGACCTTGCATCTAAAGGGAAGGCTATAAACATTATTCTGTCATGTCATAGGTTCGAGTCTTAGTTCCTCTAAAGACTCCTCATGTAGTGAGGTTATGTTTGTCGAATTTTTATTGACTTTTGACTCGACCAAGTTGCAAAATTATTAGCTTCGTCTGCAGTATATCTCGTACCATTCCGAAGTATAATGTAGTATGACGAACAATCAATAACTTTCAATTGCTTTCGTTCTGTGTAATACAGTGCTTCTCAAACTTTCACTATTGGCGACAAAATTTTTAATCATAATTTTTATCGCGCTCCCCATAGAATAATAATGTATTGAATGCAATAGTAATGCACTTTGACGCTAAAGCTACAATACGAACTTAATTATAAACTATAAAAATTAACAAGATAAGTATTAAATGCTGTATAGGATACTATTAAGTAATATAGATTTTAAGCAAATTACTTTTAAGTTATAGGATAAATATTATGTTATTTTTTTTACTTTCGCTAATTTTAAATTGGAGCATATTGCAAAATGATATTTAATTAAAGATATATTTCCTCCATCATGCATTTTTAAAAGTAAAAATGTCATCAGAAAAATAGTCTATCGTCTTTGTTCCTCTCTATCATATCTATGACATCTTTCATTCTCGCGAACGTCTGCGCGAGTCTGGGCAGCTTATCCGACGTCTGCGCAAAACATGTAAAAATGCTGTACTTCGTGGATTTCCAGTTAGTCTTGGTCGAGTCGATACTTTTATAGCTACCAAATTAACCTAGAATTTGCGCTTTAGTTGTAATTCACGGTATTAACCCGGCACTTCACGCGCAGGGTATGCCATACCCATCGCCTAACTTTTTTCAAGACTAAACCTTTTACGGAAAATAAAGTTTCTCGTGTAGTTGACTTTAAGTTCATATCCTTTGAAGGGCCTTAGCTTATAGGCAAATTCTAAAGGTATATTTTTGATATCACCTCTTTCGGATATGTCATACCCTCAGTGGCGTAACGTACACCCCGGACTGCGGGGGGGGGCAAGGCTTTTAGGGGGCCCCAAAGCCTGGCTGACGCCATTTTTGTTAGATTTTCTGAAAATTCGCTTTAGATTTTTCAAAATCGAATTTTTAAGTGATTTTCCAATTGGCTATCTAACGTCATTCAAAATAAAACTTTAATACAATAATTGGATATCTTTGATCCAATAACCAAATCAAAAAACATTTTTTTTATTTGCTGTATTCTTTGCGACGAAAGATACTTTTCTTTTGTGGGTTTTCCTTTTAAACCTAAATTACTAACAAATAAAACGAAAGTCAGACGGAGAATCGGATAAAATGCTAGAAAGATATAAAAATTCATTAGCGTACTTTATTATTATTACAGTATACTTTACATTAGCTGTATGGAGAAAAAAAGACAGGATTTACTTTTTACAAAGTAACAACGTAACTTATTGGCTTCTTTAGTTCCCCCCACCCCATGTATTTCATTTTCATTTACCGAAGTCGTGAATAACGTACATCTGTTAAGTTTTTTTCAAGTAAAATATTATAACGATACTTGGAAAAGCCTAGGGAAAGTTTTAAATTATTTTTTGCTCTAGATTTATGAGTATTCAGTCAAATGAAGCATCGTGGAATGTATCAGTTGTTTTATTTCTTTTATCATGTAATCAGTTTCGCCATTATACACAAAAATCTCCTTATCAAAAGTTGCAGTATTTATGCTGGATCATAATCGAACTTTACATCAAGCTCATATCGGGATTCAGAAATGAAAAATAAAATAAGTTATACCATTTTTTCTTTCGTAAGAATTTCTAATCTTAAGTATTATTTTACAGTGTTCGTTTTTATTAAAGTTACCAGGTTATATATCGTTAGATTTCCCATTTTAATAAATATTGTAAGTACTCTCTATGTTATGCATTATTTATTTCGTTTACTCAGACCCCGGTTGATTTTGTATTCAGCTATAAGTTTAATGTTAAATATTTTTACGTGTTGTGTAAAGGTACATTATGTTATGGTTTGGCAATCTTTTGTATATATTCATACAAATCTGCTAGAAAAAGTTGCGTTCATCCGTAGCAAATCATACAAAAAAAGTAAAATTTAGTAGAAATATAATTTTTTCTTATAATATTCATGATTTTGCTTACTATTATTTAAATATAGAGTATGCAAGGATTCGTTATTTTTAAATTTAAACTACGTAAGATAACGGAAGTTTTGTAGCAAAGTTACACAAATCGTAGGCAGAAAAAGTGTGCTTTCCACATTTGAATACTCTTGATTCTTGAAATTTTTATCAACAGGTGTTATAGGTTAACAAAGATTTTGCATTCAGTGATCAAGTAAAACAGCTTAAGAAAATTGTGACGCAATAATTTTAACGTTTTTGTGAGACACGAAACAATTCAAGGACATAAAAATAAAAATGAAGGAAATAAGTATCAGTAGCATAAAATCATTGTGAAAATATGAAAAGATAGAAAAAGTCGTCGGGATATTGCTAGATCTCTTGAACGCGGCAGTATTCATCTATCCAGCGTGTTAACAATATCTTTAAATCTACAGGAGTTTACACATCCAAACTTCGTTCACATGTCGTCCATCTAAACTCACAATCAGAGAAAAACCAAGTACGATATCCCTTGGTGAAAAAAAATCCGCTTTTAACTGCAACTCAAATAGAAATAGACAATCACGAGAAGTTTCAACAAAATCATTTGTGAGGATACTGAAAGATAAATCTTGAAAAAGGCTAGATACCATAGTCGACTGGCTTGCAGCAAGTCTTACATTTCAATGACAAACCGGCTGAAACAGACAGCTTTTGCAAAAAAGCATATTCATAAGCCTACGGAGTTCTGGAGGACTATGATATTCTCCAATGAGAGTAAGTTTTGCATCTTTGGCATAAAAGGTCGTAAATTGGTATGGAGAAAACGTCGCACAGGGCTTCAAAAAGAGCATTTAGTACCAATGTTAAAGCACGGTGGCGGTGGTGTTATGGTGTAGGGGTGCATGGGTGAGCAATGGTGTGGGGGTGCATGGCGAGCAATGGTGTGGGGGTGCACAGAGAGCAATGGTGTTGGAAAGTTGAAGTATGTCGAATCAATTATAAACAAATATGATTATCTCGATGTCCTAAAAACAATTTAAAGAAAAATGCCACTAAACTTGGCCTAGGATTGTCGTTTCGTTTCCAACACGACAACGATCCTTAGCATACCGCTGAGATTGTGAAGCTTTGGCTCCTGTATAATGTCGTAAATCAATTGTACAGGCCCCCGCAGTCACCTGGTCTGAATCCTATAGAACGGGATTTTCTCGAGTATAGGATTCGTCAACACAATATATCTAGCAAGGATATGGTGAAAAGTGTTCTTATGGACGAATGAGAGAAGATAGGCTCAGAAGAAACCACTAAACTTGTTAAGGTAAGTCGGTACCCCCTATCCCGCTAATGTTAAATTGAGCATTTTTATGTACCTTTTTCTCAGAAACTATTAAATGTACAGACTTAAAATTTTTCTCTATATTAATTAGACTTTTTTATTTAAAATGTACGGAAGCTTTTTTAAACATATTGTTTAGTTTTTTCAAAAACATTCATCGCAACAGTATCACTATGAATTTTTTGAAAACTGTCATTTTTTTCACGATAACTGACTTTTACAAAAATATTATGGGAATATTAAAAAAAAGTTCTGTGGAATTTATATAGTTAGATATCAGTAATATTCAGTGAAGATTGCAATTGCTTTCATTGAATAAGTTCTGAGAAAATAGTACACGCATTTTTAAAAACTTCGTTTTGAGTTCATTGCATTTTTATTATAAAATGTCACTTCATCAAAAAAATTATGAATTACAATCTGTATTTGCACTATTTTTTTAAATATTAGCTTATTCGCAATAATTTTTAAGACTTTTTACTTATTTCTTTTACTTAGATTTCTCAGAAAATACATATATAGAATTTTTCACTTTTAATCTATCGAGATATTTTATAGCATTTGCATCATTTTTCTCAAATTATGCATCAAGTTTTGAAGAATTTTCTGTTTTGATACATTATTGTCATCCAAGATTATTATAAATCATCATAAATACCATATGAAAATGTGTCAATACATGAAAATATGGCTTTGGTAATACATTATTATACGACATTTCGAATAATTTCATTAGTGTTTTATAAATTCAAATGTAAACACAATTTCTTAAAGTATCAGAATTAAAAGGATTCTTAAAATATTACATAAATGGTATCCAAAACAACAACAATAAAACTGATTTTATATTTTTAAACATGAAATTTGTGTATTTTTTGTATATAACAAGTTTTGTGCAACGAAAAAAGGCATTGCAATTTGGGATATATTTATGTACCTTTTACTAAGAAACTATTGAATACAAAGCTTAAAAATTTGTGTGTGCATTAAATAAACATTTATCTTTATACAAAAGTGAATTTTTTTTTTGAAAAAATTGATCAGCATGTTTAAAAATGTAATTTTTGTAGAGTGGAAAAAATAATGAATTTTATAAAAATTTTCCTTTCGTATGTTACGACATCTGCTTTTTAGCTAAATGTCTGAGGAATATCTCAAAAATTTCACTTCAGTATATACAATAAATATGCAATATAAAATAAATATTTCCAGTTCATGCATACAATTAATTTATAGAGAAAAAAGACACAAATTAAAAAATATATAATCGTTATGAGACAGTAATACATGATTATATGGCATTTCGAAAAGTTTCATTAGTGTTTTGTATATCCACATGTAAACACAATTTCTTTAAATATAAGAATTAAAAAGTTTCTATAAATATTACGTAAAATAGTATCCAAAACAACAAGGAAACTATTTTTATGTTTTTAAACATGAAATTTATGATTTTTTTTTGTATATAACAGCTTCATGCAACGCATTTTGAGATATATTTATGTACCTTTTACTATTGAGCACTAAAACTTAAAAATTTGTGTGTACATTAAATAAACATTTATTTTTATACAGAAGTGAAATCTTTTTTTAAAAAATTGATCAGCCTGACTAAAAAATAATTTTTGCATAGTACAATAAGGAATTTAATAAAAATTTTCCTTTTCTGTATTACGACATATGCTTTTTAGCTAAATGTCTAAGGAATATTTCAAAAATTTCACTTCAGCATACGCAAGAATATATATGAAATATAAAATAAAAATTTCCAGTTCATGCATACAGTAAATTTATAGAAAAGAGAAAACACAGTTTAGAAAAGAAAATTTTTAGAAAACAGTAGCTTTTATATAAATTTTTACCTCATCAATAAGATCCTGCACTGTAGCCGGTTTTTACCTTATTTTTCTTAATATTATCTTCTTTTTTTCTTTTTCTTCTTTTATCTTTTCTAATTTGATCATCCAGAAAAAGCATGCTTGCTTTCATTAATTTTTCTCTATCGATAATTTTCATGGCACTTACCGAATATTCTCCAGGTCCTACTGCCATTTACTGAAGATTTTGTTAATTTGGATACATTAGCATCATTAAAGGAACAAACAGCATTATAAACACCAAGTGAAAGTGTTTCAATGTGCACAAATGTTGTTTTGGGAACCCGTGATAAAATGACATTATGAAAACTTTCATTCGGATTTTGTGTTTTTCGATGCAAACATTATCTCAACAAATCAAGCTGGGAAAGATATCTAAATATAGAACTCATTGCTACTACAACAGCAACCGGAAGACTTTTTATGTTTGTAAGACTTACCCGATTCTTCAGCCTATTTATATCCACACCATGAATTTTCACCAACAGGTCAAAAACAATGTTTTTATGTGCCCATTTTTTTCATATACAATATTTCGAAAGAATATTGACATCTATCACCTTACCTGTATCAATGCTGGTCACAGTAACTGCACCATTTGATGATGTGTAACCGTGCTTCTGCCCGCTACCACAATATTATTATTACCTTCATTTTCACAAATAGCTTCCCTCGCAGCATTTTGAATAGTCCTCGTAAAAGTTTTGCAGCATTTGAGATTCGCCTACCGTAAGGAGAAAACCTTGTAGGTGGTTGCCGAAGATTCATTATGCCGCAAAATATTCTACCAGGTTCTGCACTTCTTCCAATGAAACACGTAGCATATACAAACCTGGTATTTATTGTGGCAATTTGCATTTCTTCATGAATATTTAAAAAAGAGAATTCTACATCATATGGACAAGCACAACATTTCAGGACAAATTTCCAGCCCAAACTTACCTTTTAAAACTTGCATGTCTAAACCTCTTTTACACATTTTACAATGAACTTAATTCTTGAAAGCAAATGCAAGAATCTTTTAATTCATGATGGTATTTTTAATACTTACTTTAATAAGAAGAAAAACTCTAATCAAACTTTATTTTGCACATGTCTCCTTTGAGTCATGTGTATGTCCAGCTTGAGGATTGACATTACTCTTTTAGTGTTTGAAGTACTGTTACTATGATTGAGAGTATTCCTACCTTCTTCAAACGTACCTTTATGTTTTTTTTTCCATCTAGCCAATAAAGAAACAAAAACTTCCAAATTTCTGAATTTTAGAAATTTTATATATTTAATTTAAAAACCCAAACACACACGATAAAAACGTGTATGCGCTCCAAAATAGGTAAACAACCCTAACGGTTACGCTTGCAGTTAATCTACAGTTAATTGCGTATGAATAAATAAAACAGAGAGTGGCTTTGGGAAAGCTTCCCAGATTTAAGAGGTCAATGTTTACATTTCTATCTGTCAAAGGGGGCATGGCTAATCAGCTGATTATTTTTTAAAAATCATTTTAACATACTTTTAATTAGTAAAATGGCAAGTACGGTACATCATTGGAAAGGTCCTGATTTGGGGATTTTAGAAATATCAAAAACTTAAAATCGACTTCCCGAAGGTGTTTACCCTACTGACTCAACTTAATTCAATACCAAAACGACTTCAAGAAGTTTTCAAAAGACAGGGTTATCCAAACAGCTATTAAATAACTCAGAATCCTTTTTTAATAATTTTTATAGTTACTACTAAACAGTGAACGCAGATTTTTTTTACTTGATTTTTGTTTGTATTGCTGCAAACCTGTCTTTATTTTAAAAACTCTGAAAGCAAAGAGTTTGTTTTTGTTATTCTTTCACTGGAATGAATTAAATAAAACATAATTTATAAAAAAGAATTTTTTTCAAATTCCGGTTTTTAAATTTGTTTTGTTGTTTATGTTTGCAGTAGTAGGTGATCTCAGACTTTTTCTAGAACAAGCGTATATATATATATAACTCTTTAAATTTACCCCGTTAAATTATTTTCTAGTTCTTTCGCGCAAGACCATTATAATCTTAATCTAATTGCTTGCGCGCATTTACATCCAATCACGACTCCTGTTACAAAACAGTCGTACGACCTTCACCGCCAGTTTAAAAAATAGAAGCAGACGGTTACGCGCTCTCTTGCCTCTTGTCCTCATCATGTAGTCGGATGCAGCTATTGTTTGTGTATCGTTGTGTGTGTGTTTATTTGTTATTACGTCCATCTATGTGTCTTCATGTTCGGTGTTTAATAAAGAAGAATAGCTTTTCCAAGACTGCCTCTTCCATAATAATGAAAATTCAACATCAACAATATAAGGAAATACCAACACCGGCCACGCTATCAAGATCTTCGCCAAAAGTCGTCCTCCTTTACTAAATCCGTCATCATCGTTATATATATATATACATATATATATATATATAGATAGATAGATAGATAGATATGCAATGGTGACCCCAAAAGTTAAGCATAAATCGAAAAATGCGAAAAAGATGGAGTAAATATTCGTAAAATTATTCCAAATTTCTTGCGGATATTAATTGGGTGAAGAAAAAATATTGGGTTGATGCAAAACTTTTCAGTAAACTACCTCCTGCGCGAAACACCAGCGCATGACGGAACGCGGAGAAACCGATTCACGCAGCATAGGCACTTCAGACAAGTTTCGTGCCACTGCTGTACGAAGGAACGTTGTTAACCATCAAACAAGGTGAATGATTGGACAAAGAAGCCAATGGGACATGTTTACAAAAGGAAGAATCGTTGGAATGCTGGAATTCTCACGATCACAAACCGAAGTGTCTCGAATTCTGAATGTGGACCAGTCTGTGATCTCAAGACTGTTGCAGAGGTTTCAAAGAACGGGAGATGTTACCCGACAACCAGTATCAGGTCGACCAAGAGTCACAACCCCTCGCCAACACCGATATCTGGTAATAAGTGTGCGACGTCCGAGGGGCAGTACTGCCAGAGCACTGGGTTCGGCGCTCACAGTCGTCACAGGAATACTAATTTCGATACAGTTTACAGGAGACTCAATCATGCTGGCCTGTATGCCAGAAGATTAGCAGTTTGCATTCCCCTCACGTCTGCGCATAAAAGCGCTCGTTTGAACTAGAGTTTGAAACATCAACATTGGAGTGGAGGAGAGAGGGCCAATATGATGTTCAGTGAAGAGTCCCGGTTTAGTCTCAGTAGTGATTCTCGGCGGGTAAGGATATGGAGAGAACGTGGAACACGTTTTGAACCAAGAAACATAACGGATAGACACCATTTTCCATCAAGGGGAGTAATGGTATGGGCAGGCATTATGATGGACGGCCGCACAGACCTCCATTTCTTTTACACAGGGTCTGTGACTGCTCAAAGGTACAGAGATAAAGTTCTTGAGCCTTTTGTTCGCTTGTTTCGAGGTGCTGTCAGTCCTGACTTCATATTCAAGGATGATAACACGCCATGTCACCGAGAGGTGATGATTGATGACTTCCTTGAAACGGAAAACATCCGGTGCATGTTGGGGCCTGAGAACTCCCCTGATTTAAATCCCATCGAGCATATATGGGATATGCTCAGGAGACAAATTGCAGCCCTTTCACACCCATCAAGCTCCGTTACAGAACTGAAGAGAGCTCTCCAAGAAGCTTGGAACCGTTTGATCCCACAACTCATTCATCATCTCATAGCAAGTTTGGTCAATCGCTGCGCAGCGTGCCTGGCTTTCAGAGGTGACCACACGCCTTATTAAACTGCAGCATCGGTATTTTATTTAATGTTTTCTTTAAAGTTTGAATCCTTGCTATGCTCAGTTTTCTTTCGTACCGCTACTTTGGGTAATAAAATTAATTATTATCATTCTTTTGGTTTGCTTCCTTATTTTATAACCATTTTACACTCGCATATCACGTCTCCCGCCATTCTGAATTACAGTTCCTTCTTTCTTCACATATTTATCAATTATGCTTACTTTTTGGACACCAGTGTGTATATATATATGTAATACGATGATGTTGTAATGATGGATTTTTTGAATGGAGCTTGCAGTGGCATTCTTGTGGTTAATTAAACTTTTTATTTCACATCTTGAACACATAAAGCAAAGGACGATACACACACATATTAGCTGCAACACACTACATGATGACAAGAAGAGAAGAAGCGCGCGTAACCATGTGTTCAGAGTTTTTATAGTGGTGGTGTAGGTTGTACGACTCTTTTATAACAGGAGTCGTGATTGGCTGCGAATGAGCGGGAGCAATTAGATTAAGATTAAGATTACACGCTCGTACAATTAGATTAAGATTATAACAGTCTTAGGCGAAAGATCTAGGAAATAATCTCACGGGGTACAGTTAAGGAGAGTTAGAAGAAGTCATTACACACATATATATATATATACTAGCTGTTACCCGCCCGCTTCGCTGGGCATTTCATGATGTTTTATAAATTTTTATACTGCTTATATATATGTATAAATTATTGATATCTAAGTCCTAGCATTAAGAATTCGATTGTATTGAAAAATATACTTATACCTTTAACTGTCGCCAAAAAAGGGCAGAACTCATCTAATTTGTATTTTCTAAAAATCTCTAAAATTGAAGTATTGAATGATATTTGCTCTTTCGTAACCCAAAAACCAAGTGGATTCCCGCAAAACCAATTTTCGGTGGATCTCTACTCCGTAAATTCAACATACAAGCCAAATTTCAAGTCTAAATCTAACAGAAAAAAAGAAGTTTTACTATCAATATCCCCGTAATCCCGTTGAGAGCCCTTTTCCAAAATAACCGCTCTTAGAGGATTTCAATTCAACAAAAGAAAAATGCAAACCAAATTTCATTATTATAGTCCTTGTAGCTCGAAAAAAGTAATTTTTTTGGTCAATACGTCCCAGTAACCCCCTGCATCCCCCCCTAAGAACTTGATTTGCTTAAAATACATTCTTAGTGGATCTCTATTCAACAAAAGAAACATGTTTAACAAATTTCAAGTATATGGGTCTAATAATTAAAAACATTAATTTTTTCTGTAACTCCTCTTGACCCCTCTAAAACATCCTTAGGGGTCAATTTTCGTTTCACTCTTTGTTAGAGGAACTCTATTCCATGAAAGGAACATGCCTACCAATTTTCAAGCAGGAGGATCAAATAGTTTAAAAATGGAAATAATTATCGATTACGCCTCTTAAACTCCTGAAATTAAACTTGGTAGTTGATATTCGCAAAACCCATTTTGTAGCGGTTCTCTACTTTACGAAAGGAATCGGCTTATCAAATTTCAAGACTGTACGTCTAACAGTTTAAAAATGGGGATAATTATCTATAACGCCACTTGAGCCCCCGCAACGCCACTTCTGGGTCTGTTTTCACAAAACCCATTTTGTAGGGGAATTGCACTCTATGAAAGGAATCTGCTTAGCAAAATTTGAAGACTGTGCGTCCAATTAATTAAAAATGCACAAAAAATATGAATAACGCCCCTTGAACCCCCGCAACGCCACCTAGGGGTCGATTTTCACAAAACATATTTTGTAGTGTATTTCTATCCTATGAGAGGAATCTGCTTTCCAAATTTCAAGACTGTGAGTCTAATGGTTTAAAATTAGAAATAATTATTTATATCTGCCCTTAACCCCCTGCAACACCCCTTGGGTGTCAATTTTCTCCAAACCCGTTTTGTAGCGGATATTTACTCCATGAAAGAAACATTTCTACCAATTTTCAAGCAACTAGGTCAAGTAGTTTAAAAATAAAAATATTTATCTATTACGCCACTTATACCCCGCATCGCCACTTAGAAGTCTGTTTTCACAAAACCTTCTTATAGCTGACTCTATTAAATAAATCTATTTATCAAATATAAAGACTGTGCGTCTAATAGTTTAAAAATGGAAATAATTATCTGTAACGCCCCTTAAGTCCCGCAACTCCTCTTGGGGGCAATTTTCACGAAACCCATTTTGTAGCGTATCTCTACCCTATGAGAGGAATCTGCTTACTAAGTTTCAAGTCTGTACGTCTAATAACTTAAAAATCGAAATTTATAACGCCACTTAAACCCCCACACCCGCAACACCACTTGGGGGTCGATTTCTCCCAAACCTGTTTTGTAGCGGATATTTACTCCATGAAAGAAATATTCCTACCAATTTTCAAGCAGGTAGGTCAAGTAGTTTAAAAACGAAAATATTTATTTATTACGCCACATATTCCCCTGCAACGCCACTTAGAGGACTGTTTTCACAAAACTTTCTTATAGCTGATCTCTACTCTATGAAAGAATTCTATTTATCAAATATAAAGACTGTGCGTCTAATAGTTTAAAAATGGAAATAATTATCTGTAACGCCCCTTAAGTCCCGCAACGCCACTTGGGGGCAATTTCCACGAAACCCATTTTGTAGCGTATCTCTACCCTATGAATAGGAATCTGCTTACTAAGTTTCAAGACTGTACGTCTAGTAACTTAAAAATCGGAATTTATAACGCCTCTTAAATCCTCCGCCCCCGCAACACCCCTTGTGGGTCAATTTTCCCAAAACCCATTTTGTAGCGGATATTTACTCCAGGAAAGAAACTTACCTACCAATTTTCATGCAGGTAGGTGAAGTAGTTTAAAAACGGATATATTTAACTTCTACGCCCCTTAATCCCCCACATCGCCACTTAGAAGTCTGTTTTCACAAAACCTGTTTTGTAACTGATCATTATTCTACGAAAGGAATCTATTTATCAAATTTAAAGACAGTGCGTCAAATAGTTTAAAAATTGAAATAATTATCAATAACGCCCCCTAAGCCTCTGCAACGCCACTTGGGGGTCGATTTTTACCAAACTCTTTTTGTAGCGGATCTCTACCCTCTGAAAGGAATCTGCTTACCCAATTTCAAGATTGTACATCAAGTAGTTTAAACATGGAAGCAATTATTTATAACGCACCTTAACCCCCTTAACGCCCCTTACGTTTCGAATTTCGGAAAAAATCCGTTCTTAGCTGACGTCTACTCTATGAAAGGAACATGTCTACCAAATTTCAAGTCTGTACGTTGAATAGTTCCGGAGATATCGTGATTAGTCAGTCAGTCAGTGAGTGAGTCGCTTTTCTCCTTTATATATATGTATATATATACTAGCTGACCCGGCCACGCGTTGCTGTGGCTTTGTTTAATACATTAATTCAATATTATTCTAAGCTATTCAATGCAGTCAAATTAATCTTCGTTTATAATTTTCGAAGGTTGAATTAAAGTATAAAACAAATTATTTTAATTTTGCATTTCATTCATCTCCTATTTGAGTGTAGTAGAATGCATGAATTACTAACAAAGTCGTTAAGTAACAACATATAAAGATTTAATTATATAAATGTGGTGAATAACGTTGACTCTTTGCAATTTTTAAAGTTATTTTTATCATTTTAAAGTATAACAAATAATTATTTTATACAATATTTTTCGGTAACCCGTATTTTGCTAATTCAAATAGATTCAACGGTTTCCACACACTTGAGCATGTAACATCTAGTTACCCATTCGAGAAACATGGATTTTCTAAGTCCAAGTATCAAATGAATATTGTTTCGTTTCAGATTCATTTATGGTCATCGCGAAAGCCAAATGAATCGAAATTGAAGCCTTTTGAATGGTATTAGAGATTCTGACGGTATCAGTGGAATACGTGGCAACAAATTCCGTAGTAGCAGAACCGAATGTTGGTTCAAACTTTACAGTCAAAATGTTTGCTTCAAGAAGTTCCCGGTATAATTTTTTGATGATCAAACGGGCACCGTTGCACTATCTAGGTGAATTTAAGTTACACAGATAATAACCAGGGAACCAAACGAAGATTATGTGTTGACATTCCTGATATATCTAGAGAATTAAAAAAATCGGTTGGAAAACTTACGGTTTTGTTTTCATCAACAATAGTGCCGATTGGTTTAAAAAACGTTGGATCAACTGGCAACAACGCTGTGTCTGAAAGTTTCTTTCATCACAATATCAACATTTTTCTGATTAAGTAACAGGATTACAGAGGCAATAATTATCAAAATAATTATACAGTATATCCTGAAGGACACTCTCAATCAGTTCCATTTTTCCTAAGAACATTACAGAAATCGTCTGGTTATTTCATGCATTACGTATTGGAATGAAGTTCTACTTCACCGTTTCCGATATTCAGTAATTGGTTAGGAAATATTTGCTCAGATTGATCATCTTACAAATGTACTCGCGTGTTTATGGTCAGTCGAAGTGTTTCGACGTTTTGCCATAAATACGATTGTTTTAAACAGGCGTTAATCTCGTGAGCAAAAGTAGAGCGTGTAATGGCTGTTAATGCCTGTCAGAAATCACCAGACAGTAATACAACAGCAACATCGAATATTCTCTAGTTGCCATTTAAATGTTGCAAAGCTCTATGTAATGCTTTGAGTGAATGTTTATGGTTCATGGTACCTTTATCCCTAATCATGACTGAATTTATTTGCAATACTGTAGCCAATCTACTCTTTTTTTCAATGTTACACATTGCATCTTGTATTATATGAATGTCCAATGGCAGCTGATACGTAATGTGCAGTTTTTTCACCATCTAACACAGTGACAACAATGCCCGAAGATGCAATTTCCTATTGCAATCATATTTTCGCACGACTGCACCTAAAAGTTTAGTTGCTACAGGGAATGAAAATCCTGAGGTGGAACTCGAACACAGAGACATTTAACCTCATTCCTGCAATATCCAGAAAATTTACGGAAGCTTTGGAAATCCGTATCCAGATTCTCGTTCCCACCCCGAGAAGTACTCGGTGTTCACTTTCGACGCCCTTGCTCCTTAAGTTCAGTCTCTGAAGGGGGACATTACGGTCAGTTGGCATTATCCGGAAAATTTACGGGAGTTTCTAAAATTCGATTTCAGATTCTTTTTCCCCACCCAGAAAAACACCAGGAAAGCATTTCTCTTTTCTCAAGAATTTTAAAGCAAGCCTTTTCCAAAGTTCGTGCAAAATACTTTCGTCTGGCATTATTTGACGTAGATATGAGCTTATATTGAATTGGATTGAGAATATTCGGATCGGCAGTTCCGAAATACAATCAAGATACACTTTTTGCGTCTCTTCGTTGGCAAGTGGCCACGGTAGCCAAGTGGTCAAGGCATCGGATCATGGCTAGCGTGTCATGAGTTCAAGCCCAGCACCACCGAAAACCCGCTATGTAGGGGAGCGATTCCCGTTAAATCTGTCGAGAGCTCAAACATTCTCCCATTGGTGTGGTGTGATAGTTAGGAGAGGGCGTGCCAGCTCATGTGTCGTCCACGTCACTTGAGCATGGTACAAAATTACGCGGTCAGTGGCCAAAAGCCCTCGTGTAGCTGAAAAGTGCGACGTTAATATTCACTCACTCACTCATAGACGCAACTGGAGATTACTTTTGTGCCCCTGAGCCGGCAAGTTCAGTCCCTGGAAGGGACATTATGGTCGTCCGGCATTATCTGGCAAATTTACAGGAATTTCTAAAATTCGATTACAAACTCTCGTTCACCATCCCGAATTACAACAGAAATGCACTTTTCCCGCACCAAGACATTAAGAGTAAGCTCCTGCCACGGTTTGCGTAATAGACGATCGTCCTGAATTATCCGGCAAAGTTAGTTATTTCTCAGACTGGATATCAGATTCGGATTATCCATTTTGATGGATTCCCCACGGTCCAAGTTTTCACGATTCAAGGCTTTTAATCTAAGCCCCTGTTATGGTGTGTCTAAAATACGGTAGGCCTGCTTTATCCGACAAAGTTAAGGTTATTTTTGGAAACTGACTCGAAAATCGGATTCCTTCCCCAAAATACGCCAGGCTCTTAATTTTCGTTTATTTTGGTTCGCAATATCTGCTTCCACAGACGCATGAGCAATGCCCCCTTTTTCGATTATTCCCTTACGTGAATTTGGCAACGTTTTTTCGGGATTCTTCACATTTCCGGCAATAAAAAAATCATGATCCGTTGAGAAGTTTCGGAGTCCATATTGACAAACACTGTGACACGTATACTTTATATATAAATATATATATATATACATATATATATAAAGATCCGACTTGGGGCCCAAAATCTGACCTTGCGGGAGGGGGAGCAATCATTTTCCGTTACGCCACTGCATACCCTGTGCGTGAATCGTCGTTACAGTTCTAAATGCATGAGCGTGCCTTAAAATCTTTTTTATGCTATGGCGCATTTTTGCAATTATGATGAAGAAATGTGATATTTAAGTAATATAATAGACACAGTATTTAGTATATATAGTACAACAGTATTTTTGGGATGAGGAAGAATCGAACGATGAAGAGTATAACAGAAAGTATGATTCCTCTACTGAAATCTATCCAGATAATTTAACTGAGGGAGCAATTATGGTCCATGATAAAATGACCCCATCATATTCAATGGCTAGAAAATGTAATTGTTAAACTATGACAATATTTTTTTGTTGAACGTTCCGTCAATAAATCCGCAAATTATTTTGTTAAATATTCAGAAACCACCTTCTAAACATTAAATCAGACGCTGATTTCTGAAGAGTTTTGGATTTCAATTTACAGAAGAATGTAAAGAATTTATAGATTCTAGCAAGCAATGCTTCTACGAAATTATATAAAAAAAATTAAGATTCAGGGGAAACATCGGACTCACTCGCGATGAATTCTAAAGGAGTGTATAAGCAATGCCCTAATAAAGGAACAGAAAAACTAGATTTACGTGTGAAAAGTGTTCTAAACATATTGTATTTCCAACTTTTTTTCCTTTTTCACCTTTATATGCAAGTTTTAAAGTAAAAACAGAATATAAACACGCTTGGGTATGAAATACCATGCGCGTGAAGTTAAGGTCATTTTTTTCGCGCGTGAAGTGTCGGGTTAAGTATTTACGGCAGTAGATTAAAAAAAAAACATAGATAAATTTTAAATTCGTACGCGAAAATTCGATGATACTAAAGCATCAACTAGTGCACAGACGAGCATAGTTCCGAAAATTAAATCAAGTATGTATTCTCAAGAATATTTAAATTTTCGATTAACCACTACTTAAACAAATGGAGAAGAAAAGCCCCCGTGTGTGTGTGTGTGTTATTTGTTCAAAAATATATTGGTAGCAGACAATATGAAGCCTAATAAACGCAAAAGACCTTTGAAAATGCTTCATGATGAGTACATTAACAAGCCTCGAGAGTTCTTTGAATTAAAATTTAAATTATATGAAAAACAAAAAGCATTTTTAAAAAAAACGTTGTCAGTGAACTATAAAGCTTTACTTACTTCTTACAAAGTATCATACAAAATAACAAATCTAAAAGCCTCACACTATTGGAGAAAAGAGCTTATTTTGCCAGCAGCAATTGATATCGTAGAAACTATGTTGGAGACAATTTTTCCAAAGAGTTGCTGTCCATAGACTGCAACTCTTTTACAAAATCAACTGTAATTTTAAGCCTCACAGAATTAGAATAATGAAAAAGAATGTAAAATTCCAATGCAGACTAATTGTGTTATTTTTAATATTTAAAGCGAGAAGACATCAAAATGTTTTAATCCGGGAGCAGGCGCGCACTCGATACTATTGTTAATGGTCGCGTGGGATGACTGAATCACCCCAATCATTTTTATTATAATTATTTTTATTACACATGATAAAAATCACAATTCTAGTAAATAATTTAAGTAAGAGAAAGCATACTTACCTACTTTCAAAGGCTTTTCAATTTTTGTTTGATAATTTGAGAAAAAATCCAATAAAACTGAATTTAAATGTGCGAGACCTTTTTAAGGTATGGTAAATACCCCCAAATTCGTCGTTTTGCGGAAAATTTTCAAAATTGGTTTTATGCTTTTATTTTATAGGCCATACATTTAAGATTCCAAAAATACTCTAGTTTTATTTTTACGATATTTAGAAGCAAAGTTATAGCATAATTAGTAAACCGGAAATAGAGTTTACAAAACCGGAAGTACATCCCTACTCAAAATATTTGCAAGATATTGAATTGAAATTTTCAGAACATGTTTTATTTAGTTATATCTGTGTTATGAATCAAAATCTAATCTCTGTGTATATATTTATGTATTGCCTTTTTATGAAAAAAATATCATTAATTTTTTTTAAAAATCGTGTTTTTGCGTAATTTGGCATAATTAAAAAACTTTCAAAAGTATTACAAATCTTTTAATTCCTAACACATATAAAGATGTTATTCACGTACTATATAAATATTATTTGAATACATTCATTAGAATTTTCTGTAAATGCAATTTTTCATTAAAATTTCATAAAAATTACAATGTCATAGTCTATAAAACTCTCCAGAAAACAACAAAAGTTTAAAAAAAGGTCTAAATTAGTTAAACATGAAGCTAAAGAGATCTTGACCCATAAATATGGTAAGTTTAAAAAATGTATAAGTAGTAGAAATTTTTTTATATTATATTGGATTCTTTAAATGCATTTTCTGTGTTTTTCAATATTTGGCTTCACGGTAAAGATCACTACAAGATTTCTTTTTAAGATATTGAATTGAAATTTTCAGAAAGTGTTTTATTTAGTTTTTTTTCAGTCTAGACTATAATCTAATCTCTGTGTATATATTTATGTATTTTATTACATTTTTTGTGAGAAAATAACATTAGTTTTTTGTAAAAAATTGAGTTCTCGCATAAAAAATGACATATTTCAAAAACTTTTCGAAAGTATCACAAATTTTATAGCTATAAGTACAGATAATGATTTTATTTATGTATTGCATAAATATTTTTCGAATATATTAATTAGAATTTTCAATACAAGCCTAACCGTAACTGCAATTTTTCACTAAAATTTCACTCAAAAATCCCAATATATCGAAAATTATTTTTAATTTTTTGGAAATTGTACTTGAATTCCTAGTTTTTTACCCATTTCAAATAAAAAAAGTTTTTTTAGTTGTAAATTTATATATTTCAATAAAATTGCTCCGAAGGTGGTCACATACCTTAAGGAGGCAAATCACTGTCACTTTTTACTAACACTACAGGAATGTCATTTCAAGGCATTTTCATTTTCATTTCATGTCCATCGCCTTTTCTAAGATTTTGTGAAAAAACGTTTGCCGTTCCGAAAAAAGAGTGAAATATGTGACAAATACTTTTTAGTTCCTCTGAAGATTGTCATATAGGAGGATACTGCCAAGGCCAATGGTGGGCAAACTTTTTTAATGGGGGGGGGGGCACAAAGTTTAAGAAATTCTAGAGGAGGGCCAGAATTATAGAAAAAATGCATTTTGTGTTAAAGCTTTTAATCATAATGTTATAAAAACATTACAGCATTATGCACAAATGTTACAAATTACTTTTTACCTTAAATAATATTTTTTTTAACTTTTATTCGAACACCCTGACATTATGGAATAATATGACACATGGAATTAATTTTGATTTTCCATAATATTTTCGAAAGCAGGTTCCTGTTGTGACGAAGCAACTTTCAGCAGTACGAAAAGGTGTTCATCAGTCACACTGTTTCTGATTAAGTTTTTCCGCAATTTCATGGTCGAAAAAGTCTGTTCGCACACTTAAGAGGACGCAAACATCGCCATAATTTTCTGGGCGTGAGCAATCCTCTTTGGGAATTCAGTTTTAAAAATCTAGTTTTGTGGAATTCAAGAACAGTTGCTTTAAATGGGTACTACACTGCATTTCAATAATTTCCAACTGCAATTCTGGAGATATATTTTCCGGGTAAACAGCATCGAGAAAACATCTAGTGATGATTGAATGTTCTTAAAATCTTGAAACCTAGTTTCAAATTCGCGTTGTTACTGTTTTTCGCGATAAGCTGACAGACTCAAACTCTTTAATTTTTTCTCGACATAAAATTTTGCTCATACTCACCATACAATCTTTCACAAATTCTCCTTCTGAGTATGGTTTGTTATGTTTGCCTATTTTATAAACCATAACATATCCAGCCAGTGTAGAAGCCTTTTGAGCAGTCTTTTGCTTTATAAGCATACTAGCTGAAATGCCCGTTCTTCGCACGGGTTAAGTTTTAAAAACAAAAATTTATCAATTATAGAATTACAATATTTTTAGTGAGGGTAAAACCCTGTATAAAAAGTAGTATAACCAAAAGTTAAAAATATTTTATTTAAAGCAAATATAAATAAAGATACAGAAAAGTGATAGCAGTAGTGAGTTTCTGCTATGGGAACTATGGGGGAAATAACCTGCAATACATGAACTGAAAGAAACAATTAATGATAAACTGATTCACTAAATGCTATCATAAATAAGAAATATTAGGAAGCCTTCAACTGAAAAAAAATTAAATTAGTCCTCATATAATACTATCCTCATATAATACTATCTAACATCTCTGTAATACATCTAATATACAGTATTAGATGTAATTAAATACTAAAAGCCTTTAATTAGTATGAACTAAAATCAAAATCTAACTAAAACAGGTCCCCGTTGAAATAAAGCAGAACAAACAACAGTACTGAATGAAACAAATAATAAACCATGTTGCTAAAAAATTAATTATTGAAACAATACTTTTTTGCAACATTTCTATTAAAAATTATTATTTGATTGCAAAGAGAAAAAGAATGAGTACATAAATGATAAATAACTATAATGATAATTGAAATATATATATATATCCTATATGGGCAGTATAAAATAAAATATGCATATAATCTCCAAGAAACTATGTGAGGAACAGATAATCAGAAGCAACGTTAAAACCATGATAGCAATGAGACGTAAAATCATTTGAACACTGAATTTTAAAGAAATCCAGAGGGAAATATGAGAAAATCTTTTTTCTGTGCAAAAAATTTTTATGATCACAAATGAAACAGTTTTCTGATTTGCAAGATTGCCAGAAGCAAAGTTAAGTCATGACGAAAAATCTGGTCAAAATGGAATTCAAAAGAAAATATGAAAACATTATTTCAAGGTCACCTTATCATAGTTCCAGCAAATAGTTTTTTGTTAAAAAAAGTTATGCTTTTTTTATTTAAAACAAAAATGAGTTCTTTTCAGTCATAGAGACCAAAAGGCAAAAAACAGTGATACACAAAAACATTCTGGTTTCTCATAAATAGGAAGCATTATCTTCACGATATTACCAACATGTTAATAGCAATTAGTTTGAATTCAGTGTCATTTTCTTTCCGTTATACAAAATTTGAGCAATATTTTCTACATTGAACAAAATATTGAATATGCCGATGAAGTAAAAATTATTATTAGGAAGGATGAGTATTTATCTTCAACGACAGAAATTGCCATACATATATAAAACATGTAACATTTATGTGTAAAAAATGTATATATACAATCAGCATGAAGAACTGATTGTCAGAAGGAAAATTACTTTGAGCATTTAATCGCCTCCATAATTTTTCTAACAGATGTTTTTTTTTTTGTTTTTTTTGTGAACAAATGGACATGACAAAAAAAAATTCTGGTAAGAAGTGAAGGTGTAGTTTCATTGATTCTAAAAAAAACCCCTTTGATATTTGTGTTATGAATAGGTAATCATGATCTATGATTCTGTTTACAAAAGGTCTCACAAATTATTGTTCGGCTGAAAAATAGACTTTTGAGTCTTTGTATCACATAATTATTGTACCAACAATGATACGAAAGAAAAGGATAGTTCAGAAAAATAAAACTGTGACACTCAAATAGGAATTATAACAACATTTAAATTAAAACATAATCTAAAACAGAAAAGTAAGCCTTAATTTTGATAAAATTGCCATAAACAGTTTTGAACAACCAAAAAACACATAACAGAAAATCTTAAATATTTAAAATTGAAATAAAAGAAACAAATAAATATAAAAGTAACCTTACACATAGTATAGAAATTATAATATTAATTCAAACCAAAAGATAAATAAATTCAGATTTGATGAAACTACCATAAGCAAAATCTTATACGTGAATAGAAATTCTGACTTAAAATCACAATATTGACAATCTGTTGATCTCAATTAGTTTGAATTGGGTCATTTTTCTACTTTTTTTTGTTACAATGGAAAATTGTGGAATCTGCCAATTAAGGAAAAGGGTACTTATGTATTGGCGTTATCACAGCAAAATTTGCACCACATTATCAAAATAACAGATTCTTATGTGTCTTATATGGAAAAAATCAAATTTTGGTGAAAAAAAAGAGCCACTTTGACTGCGGTGACTGATAATCAGGTGATGACTTAGTTTCACGCTATACAGGGTGTTCCGAAAAAACGTGGACAAAATGACAAGGCAGATCAGTCATACAACAAGGATCAAAGATCGCATAGGAACATGGGGTCGCAAACGCCTGTAGAGGGCGCTAGAACCACGAGAGGGCGTTGCGGTGCAGACACGAGCCAAGCAAAAGGAGATTGAATTCATTCGAGTCGTGGATGCGTTGGGCGTAACATGGCTAGTTACACGCACCGCGAATTGGCTGACATGCATTTAGTTTACGGCATGGCCAACTACAATGGACGAGAAGCCTTGCGAATGTATCGTCAAAAATATCCTAGTAGAAAGATGCCTAGCCGCTCATTCTTTGCCACTATTCACCGAAGATTGTGTGAAACCGGCTCGTTAGACGTGCACAAGCCAGATTCAGGTCGCCAACGAATATCTCGGACAGTTGATGCTGAAGAAAGAGTTGTCCACGCACTTCAGCGTAATAATTCAACAAGTATACAAGTTGTATCCCGAGAGACCCATATTCCCTCAACTATCGTCTGGCGCATTGTACACGACGAAGGACTTTACCCATATCATTTACAACGCGTCCAGTCACTTCAACCGGGAGACTACAGCAGTCGTATGGATTTTGCGCGGTGGTATCTGCAAGAAAAGGCTGCCGACCGACATTTCGCTGCAAGTGTTCAGTTCACGGATGAGGCTGCATTCTCATTAGAGGGTGTGATGAATTGTCACAACTTGCATAGGTGGGCAGATGAAAACCTGCATGCTACACGTCCGCACGCCAAACAACGAAGATTTTCCGTTAACGTGTGGGCTGGCATTGTAGGAGACTGTTTACTTGGCTCGTACATTCTACCAGACAGACTGAATGGTCCCACGTATCTAACATTCTTGCAAGAGGTTCTGCCAGACATGCTGAATACTAATATTCCGATGCATATTCGTCGATGCATTAAATTTCAACACGATGGCGCTCCCGCATATTTCAGTAGAGACGTCAGAGCACATCTGCAGGCTACTTTACCTGGCGGCTGGATTGGTCGCGGTGGACCAATTGCATGGCCACCACGATCACCAGACCTGTCTCCCGTGGATTTCTTCTTATGGGACTTTTTAAAAGGACTTGTGTATGAAACACCTGTTGAAACGCCAGAAGATTTGGTAGGAAGAATCGTTGAGGCAGCTGGATGTGTTCGAGATACACTTGGTATCTTTGAGAAGGTGCGCAATTCCATGCAACGTCGATGTCAGGCATGTCTCTATGCATCTGGTAAACACTTTGAGCACCTCCTGTAGGCGCAACATTTGGCATGCATAAGTCGCATGTGTGTAGGTAATTATAAATAAAATGATCTGTAATGATTTTGTTTCTTCTCTTTGTGTTATGTATTATTTTCGACGCCCTTTAGCGGCTCCGCATCGCAGTTGCGACCCCATGTTCCTATGCAATTTTTTATCCTTGTTGTATGACTGATCTGCCATGTCATTTTGTCCACGTTTTTTCGGAACACCCTGTACATAGCCCAAGTACAACTGTATATTGAGAGTATCCCTAATTTCTGTTTAACAAAAAGAAAACCTCATATATAAATAAAAATTTGTATTAGCCTTTGTATTCTTATTAGCATCACCACAGCCAAATTATTGCTAAGCAAATCACACTATATCCACCAAAATCTGACTAATATTTTTAGCGCGTTTTTCACATAGTGTAAAAAAAGTGTTATTAGGAAGCAAATTTCGTCTTCGTTCCATATTTTGTCGTACCTTTTTCTCAGCCAATAAGCAACCGATTGACCTCGGGTTATCGACATTTGTGCCCTAGATAAGCCGAATCATATTTAAATTAATTTTTTTTTAAGTATAGTTCTACTTTCTGTTAGTAAAAAGTTCATTAGTTGCATTATTGTAAAATACAACATGTGAAAAACACGCTAAAATTACTTGGCCATGCCAATGATTGATATCTTGTTTAATATAAAAACATGCAAGAATCTTTGTTATTACTGCTTAGGACCCAAAAGGTTAAATCTGTATTCTGATAGGAAGATGCATGGGTCTTCCAGCTAAACCTGTTATATATTTTTTCAATAACTAAATTAGTTTAATATATGTTTTACCTTATTTTTGGTATGATTATTCCGAAACATTTCTGGGTTTAGATTTAATTCTGTCATTTTTTTCAGCTTAAAAATTTTTGATTTATTTTGTATGTAGTCAATTGTATTCATATTGTAGTACCTATTTTGATTTAAGGCTGTGTCAGGTTTATTATTCTATTTTCATTTTGACCTTTACATGTATACATTTGATTCTTCTATACTGTTTCTGGTTTTAGATTTAATATAGTCATTTCTTTCCCAGCTTAAGAGTTTCTGATGACTTAAGTGTTGCTTTCAAAAATTTTGATTCTTCATTATAAGAAGAAACAAACACATAGGGATCAAAGTGTCCACCACTCGAAGTTAATGCCACTGAACCTCATGTTTTTAACACTTTGAAAATTCTCACCAAAATACAGCAAAGAGATATCCCTTATGAAAAATCTGGAAAACGAAAGAACAGAGTTCAGATAGTCTGTAACTCAGAAGCGGAGCAGTAAGTCATAGGGTTCAACATGGCAGCTTTATACACTTCGCCAGATGAGTAGCTGTTCAATTCATGATCAAGTGTAAATACCTTAAATCTATTCCAGTTGTTGATAATAAATGAACAGCCCGTCGAACAATAATACTGGATTGCACACAACAAATAAGAAATTGAACTGAAGAGACAGGAGCCATCACCATCATTTGGGACAACTTGGCAAGGGAATGTATCATACCTAAAATTTAACAGCTCGTATACTTGGGTCATTGTTTAGAACATATTAATCAACATTAACAACTGAAAATAATTACCTCTAATGGTAGTTCATAAAATAAACGTGGCACTTAACCTAAAATAGTAATTAAAACATCTAAACAATCAACATTAAAAACTGAAAATCATAAAAATGCATATTAAACCAATTCAATTTAGAAATACTGTAAAAAAAAAAAAATACCATAAAACCTCTGACCACAAAAAAAAATCAGAAATTCTGGAAGATAAATGACAAAGTTTAATCTAAAACCAGAAACAATACAGAAGAATCAAATGAATACATGTAAAGGTCAAAATGAAAAAGGAATAATAAATGTATCAAGCTAAAGAGTAAATAGATATGAATGAAGGCAAATATAAATAAAAATTACAGAAAAGTGATAGCAGTAGTGAGTTTCTGCTAAGGGAAATATGGGGGAAATAACCTGCAATACATGAACTGAAAGAAACAATTATATAATGATAAACTGATTCAGTAACGGCTAACATAAATCAGAAATATTAGGAAGCCTTCAAATGAAAAAAAATTAAATTAGCATTACACATCCATGCCTTATATAATACTATCTAACATCTCTGCAATACGTCTAATATACAGGATTACATGTAATTAAATACTAAAAACATTTAATCAGCATGAACTAAAATCAAAATCTACCTAAAACAGGTCCCCGTTGAAATAGTTCAGAACAAACAACAGTACTGAATGAAACAAATAATAAACCATGTTGCTAAAAAATTAATTATTGAAACCATACTTTTCTGCAACATTTCTATTAAAAATTATTATTTGATTGCAAAGAGCAAAAGAATGAGTACATAAATGATGAGTACATAATATTGTATATATCCTACATAGACAGTATAAAATAAAATATACATATGATCTCCAAGAAACTATGTGAATAACAGATAATAAGAAGCAACGTTAAACCATGATAGCACGGGACGTAAAATCATTTCAACTCTGAATTTTAAAGAAATCCAGAGGGAAATATGAAAAAATCTTTTCAAGGTGCATCTTTTTTCTGTGCAAAAATTTTTACGATCACAAATGAAACAGTTTTCTGATTTGCAAGATTGCCAGTAGCAAAGTTAAGTCATGACGAAAAATCTGGTCAAAATGGAATTCCAAAGAAAATATGAGAATATTATTTCAAGGTCACCTTATCATAGTTTCAGCAAATAGCTTTTTGTTAAATTTATGACTTTTTCTCATTTAAAACAAAGACTAGCTTTCATGGCCCGGCGTTGCACGGGCTTATACCGTGGGTATAACTTAATCCCCATGTTAATTTCCTCCTTTTATTCTAACGCCAACACTTTTGTGGGGTTTGACGCGTACGATGTGAGTGCATGACCAGTGAGTGCGTGTCATGGCTTTGTTGCTTAACATTTTCCCTTCTCTTCACAAATTCTCGATCCTAGTACCACTGAAGACCCACCGTGTAGGGGCAGGATGCACGTAAAATATGTCGAGAGCTCAAACATCCTCCCGTTGGTGTGGTGCGGTAGTTAGGAGAGGGGGTGCCAGATCAGGTGTCGTCCGCGTCACTTGAGCATGGTTCAGAATTACGCGGACCGTCCCTAAAAGGCCTCGTGTTGCTGAACAGTGGGACGTTAATATTCACTCAACTTCACAAATTCAGCACTTCCAATATAATTTTCCGAAATTACTTTGATTTCTTTGTTTCTTTCCTCTCCGCTTAGCCCGGCGTTGCACGGGCTTTTACCGAGTGAATAACTTCACCTTCATGGAAACTTCATGTTTCCCTCAGGCCGATAGCACTTGTGTGTGCGTGAGATGTGAGTGATTTCTTTAACAATGTCATAAAACTCCCTTTTTCAAAATTTGTTCTTGCGTTGGTGTGGTGTGGTAATTATTAAAGACGGGTGAAAGCTCATGTGTCGTCTTCGTCACTTGAGCATGGTTGAAAATTTCGAGGTCCGTCACCAAAAACCCTCGAATAGGCAAACAGTGCGAATTTAAAAATCACCCACTCACTTTCCAATTCTTTCGTTTTACCGAGTGAATAACTTCATCCCCATGAAAATTTCGTGTTTCCCTCAGGCCGATAGCACTTGTGTGTGTATGCGCGCAATGTGAGCGATTTCTTTAACTATGTCATAAAAACTCCCTTTTTCGAAATTTGTTCTTGCGTGGTGTGGTGTGGTAATTCTTAAAGATGGGTGAATGCTCAGGTGTCGTCCTCGTCACTTGAGCATGGTTGAAAATTTCGAGGTCCGTCACCAAAAATTTCGAATAGGCAAACAGTGCGAATTTAAAAATCACCCACTCACTTTCCAATTCTTTCCTTGCAATTTTTTATTTCCCGGAAACGAAAATGTAGTTTTTTTAAAAATAGTTGTATGCTGAAAAAAAGACAAAGTATAAATTTTTAAAATTAAAAATGTCACTACTATTTTAATTCTTGGAGTAAAATTGTGAGGATTTTTTGAAATATTCGACTCGGGTAAAAAAAGTTTCATGCAATTACCTTTATAAAAGAAGAAATTATTAAATGATTGATTTAAGTAATTTGAGTGTTTTATTAAAATTTGTTCAAAAAAGTTTTTGGCTTTTTTTTTTTAAAATCACTGATTCTAAAAGTTTTAAATTGAAAATTTCGAAGTCCGTCACCAAAAAACTCTGGAGTAGGTGAACATTGCGACTTTTTAAAAATCCTTCACTCACATTTCAATAACGGAAAAAATATTGCAACAGCAAGTTTGACCTTGGCCGCTGAGCGTTAAACAGAGAGAGGGGGGGGGGATAATAATGATTCTCGCGCATGCGCAAAGCCTTTAGAATGTCTTTAAAGTTTTCATTATTTTTGAGGGCTCAATTTTTAATTGAAAATTCCAAGTTTTCACATATTGATTGGAAACAACAATAATTTTTGAAGAAAAAAGGTTACAAAAATAATGCTTATATTATTTCTCGCAAAAACTTTATTTTACGAAAATCACAAAAAAAATCTTGAAAATCCGTAATTTTTAAGAGAAATCGACACACGGGAAAAAATTTCATACAAATTTTTTTTTCAATGATGAAATTATTAAATGATTGATTTAAGTATTTTGAGTGTTTTATTACAATTCGTTGAAAAAAGTTTTCGGCTTTTTATTTTTTAAATCACTGATTCTGAAAGTTTTAAAATCATTTTTATATAAATGCAACGATATTGATTCATATGAGAAAAAATCATAAAATATGCAAAACAGCATTGTTTTGTAAAAAAAAAAGTTTTTTTTCTATAAAATTCTTTAAAGAAAGATAGTTTTTTCCCAGAAACGAAACTGTAGCATTTTTAAAAATAGTTGTATGCTGAAAAAAGAACATGAAAGTATACATTTTAAATTAGATTTAATACTATTTAATTCTTGAAATAAAATTGTAGGAATTTTAAATATTCAGGCAGGGAAAGTTTAAACCGATACGCATTATTTTATTAAACTATAAGTTTAGAGAACAAAATTTCGATACTGATAAATATTTTAAATGAATGAAATGCATTCGACGTTTAATTTTAAAAATTCCTGAAAAATATTTAAAAGAAATAATACCTATTTGGTAAAACATTCATTTATTAATTTAATTTTATAGTTTTCATTCCTCTATTAAAGTATTCTAACAAGTATCTTAAAAATTATATTCTT